>PVKE010030478.1:0-19584 GCA_004027555.1 Craseonycteris thonglongyai
GGAGCTGATACTGAGTGATGGGCACATAATATGATGTATGAATGATTTGATGTGGACTTGTACATCTGTAAACTCTATAATTGTTACCAACCAATGTAACCACATTAAATTTAACAATAAATAAAAAAAAAAAAAGGAAAAAAAAGGAAAAATTCTACTCCTGGGTATTTATCCAAAGAAATCCAAAACACTAATTCGAAAAGATATATGCACCCCTATGGTCACACAGTGCTATTTACAATAGCCATGATATAGAAACAACTGAAATGCCCATCAATAGACAATTGGATAAAGAAGATTTGGTACATATATACAGTGGAATATTACTCTGCCATAAAAAAGAATGAAATGTTACCATTTGTGACAACACAGATGGACCTGGAGGATAATATGCTAAATGAAATATGTCAGCCTGAGAAAGACATATATGTGAGATTATATAGAATTTCTCAGATCATTTGATATCTAAAGAACAAAATAAATGAACAAACAAAATAAAAACAGACACATGGATACAGAGAACACAATGATGGTTACTAGATTGCTGGTGGGGAGCTGGATGCAAAAAGTGAAGGGATTAAAAAATAAAAATGGATAGTTGCAAATCATGGGGATATGAAATACAGTAAGGGGAATATAGTCAATAATATTATAAAAACTATGCATTGTGTCAAATTAGTACTAGACTTAAAAGCAGTATCTCTTTATAAATGATATAATCATCTAAAGCAGTATCTCTTTATAAATGATATAATCATCTAACCACTATACTGTACACATGAAACTAATATAAAATACTATTGAACCTCAACTATAATTAAAAAAATAGTAATTAGAATATGAAATATAGCATGGGTAATATAGTCATTAATACTGTAATCACTATGTACAGTGTCAGATGTGTAACAGACATATTGGGGTTGGCACTTTGTATGGTCTGCAAATGTCTAATCACTATGTTTTATATATCTGAAACTAATAAAAAATACATTTTTTACTTAAAGAATAAATCTTCTGTATATCAACAAAGAATTATATAATATATTACCACCATGCTTAATTCCTTTACACCAGGGGTCTCCAAACTACAGCCCAGGCCGCGTCCGGCCCGCGAGGCCCTCTCATCCGGCTCATGGAGACCTTTTTATCTGAATAAAATAATATTAAATAAATAATTAAAAACAACATCTATGTTTTGATTCTTTTTTATTTGGACCTCGAGTGTGTAGTCGGCCCCCAAACTGCTGTTTGATAGTTAATGTGGCCCGCGTGCTAAAAAGTTTGGAGACCCCTGCTTTACACAGACCTGAAACAGTTCTGGTCAGTTTACTGTCTGTTCCAAACAAACCATAATATTAATAGCAGAAAAGTAGAAACATTCAAACAAAATACTAAGCTATGAATATTAATATGACAAGCACATACAAAGGAACAATTTTGTTTTACCAAAATTGATAAAAACTTTTCTATCTTCATACTATTTGACCCATCTGTGAAGTCTGACCTGCCTGACAATCTCCTACTTTTTGAAACACCACCTCCCTTGGTTCCCATGACATTACTCTGAACTCTTTCCTCACCTACAGAATTCTCTGTATATTTATTTCAGTTTCCTTTCCGGGTTCTTCTTCCAAATTCACCCAATAAGTGCTGGTGTTCCAGTACTGGAGCTTTGAAATTGGCCTCTCTTCTCCTTCTGTCTCTCATTCATGACTCCACCCACTTCAACCATCTCTAAATCTAAATAAAAATCTCTTTCCTGAGCTCCTGATCTTATTTTCTAATTGAAAATTAAACCTGAATGTACCATAAGCACCTCCAACTCAGTACTGTTACTCTCAGAGGACTAGTATTCAAACTGGAAACTACACAGTTTTAATGAAGTCTTTCTATTCTCTCTGCTAGCTTCAGTAAAGAGCCTGGTTAAAGCTGAATGGCTCATGATGAACTTTTTATTGATTTAAGTACATTGCTTCTTCCTCTGCATTTTGCAACTTTTATGACCTTTTTTATGAGGCCTAGATTTCCCTAGCTGGAAAATCCAAAACTATAATTATATAACTTAGGATATTTGATATTTTAATACTGGGTATTTATTAGAAAACACATTCTATGAAATAAGATGAAATGGGGTACTCAGGAATCTAGGATGACTGAGAACTCTGATGTAATCATTTGGAATTAGATCAGGGGAAATCTAAAAAGAACAAAAGGTCACTGGCAGTCAGCAAACATAAGCATCTGTTCTTCCAGCCTTTTTGATATTTTTGAGGAGAAAATGGGATGTAAGTTGTGATAGGGGAGAAGAACTGAGAGCAGGTTATTGCAAATTCTTGTGTAAATTTTCTCTTTTCAGTAATGCTTGAATTGAGCATACCTAATTTCTATGATTCCTTGCCAAACACACTGTGAAAGAAAACAAAGCAAAAATGAAAATTCTGAAAGTCTAATGGGTATCTGTCTTCCTTTTTCACCCGGACCAAAGAGACCCAAAGTGCAGAGAGATGTATCCTGGTATTGGAATTGAATGTGTCTAACATGGAATTCAGTATCCTGTCTCCAAATCCTATTTCCTCTCTTAGGTTCTTTTCGTGATTAATGGCACCATAATGTCCATAATTGACCAAATGAAAACCTGAGCATTGTTTATGTCTCCTCCTCATACCTCTACTCCCCAAATCCAGCCAATCACCAAGCCCTATCTATACTACGATCCAAAAATGTCTCATACATGTTCCTTCTGCCACTAATTTCAACACTCATTTCTAATAGCTTACCCTTTCTTAGCATAGATCTTTCTACTGTTGTTTCTGTTTACTAATCTGTATGAGTCCTACTGTGAGTTCTTCAGTGGTTCCTATTGCATATAGCATGTATTCAGAATTGGTGTGGGAGCTATCACACTAAGTGAAATAAGTCAGACTGAGAAAGACAAATACTATATGATCTCACTTATATGTGGAATCCAAAGAACAGAATAAATGAACAATCAAAACAGGGAGAAAAAAATTCATGGACACAGACAATAGTTTGGTAACTGCGAGACGGGGAGGGGAAACAGATGTGGTGGTGGGGGAGGAATTCAAATATATTATGATGGGAAAAAAAAAAAGGTTGACTCTGGGTGGTGAGCTCATGGTGCAACACATACCACAATGTAATATAGAATTGTACACCTGGAACCTATGTAACTTTACTAACCAACGTTATTCCAATAGACAATTAAAAAAATAATAAATAATAAAAAATTGCTTTGTGGGGCACTCAAACCATTCACATTCTGCCCTCCATCTCTTTTGCCAGCCTCATGTCCTGCCACACCCCTTATCTTCTCAGGCCATTCTCTGACAATATGCAGTCACCTGTGGATCTCCCAACACATAACTTTTTCTCATGACTCCATGTCTTCCCACCTCCTTTCTCCACTGAGAATGCCCTTCTCTTCTTTACCTCACTAATAACCAACTGAAGCTTTCACCTGCACCTCAAAAGCTGAAAAGCTTCCCTTGACTTCTCCACAGAGATGAGAAACATAAGCACTCATTTTCCAACTTTTCCATGCTGCCAAGATGCAGCACATGTGCTAAGATGCACAAATCTTCATCATAGCAAATACACCTCTTTATGTCATAATTCAATTAATCATTGCTAAGATATATTGAATGCTTACCATGTGCCAGGCACTATGCTAAGCAGTCTACATTCATTATATTATTTAATCCTCACAGCCCTGTGAGGAAAGTAATATTATAATCACTGTTCTAAAGAGAGGGAAATGGAGACACAGAGGTTCAGTAGCTTGTCCAAGGTTTCATAGTATGGTGGCACCAGCCAGGATGTGAATCCGTACTCTGAACTCAAGCTTTTATTAACTGTTGGCCTTGTAGTCGTTACTTTTGTTGTTTTGGCACGATACTGTACCTTGGTTCCAGTACAATGGCAATAAATTTAGAACTCTCAGAACCTAGCATACTGTTTGACACACAGTTGAGAATGAACAAATATTTGTGAATGAATGAGTAGTCTATAAAATTATCTCTTTTATGTATCCAAATTTCTCTTATCTTGCTAGTATAGTCTCAGAATTCTTAGATGGAATCTATTTCCCTTTGTAACTATGTGAATCAGTGTTTATATTTCATGTTTCTTTCTGAAAGATTTGCTCTGTTTGGTACTACTGTTCTTTTATGAACGAAGAACAAAACTTCTACTTGGAAATATGTTTTATCTCAGTTAACACCTCCTCTTTCTAAAATCACAAATAACACTTTCTTGTACAATGTCCTTGTAAAATGTATCCTAACCTCACCAGTGATTTTTCTCTTTTATCCTCTGGTTATCAATCATAATTTTTTGAAAATAATTTACCTTTTCTTCTCAATTATTTTTGTTTATTTCTACTTACTTGATTGCTAGTATAAATTTTGTAATTATATTTCTTTTTAGGATGTATCAACCTATCCAACCTAATTTACTGGCCTACAAGTCTAAAAAAAAAGCATGCTTTGCTCAACACACAGAAATAGATGCTTTATTTGTTCATGGAGAAAAGGAAGAGTCAGTATTTCTGTTACCTGAAAATAGAGCAACTTCCCTTGAGACTGTTTGTTTTCTACCTGACAGAGGTCGAGGGAGGGTTATGTCACTAAAGAGCCTCCTTGAGGGATAGTATCAAGCTTAAGTTTGTCATTTCTTTTTGCAATTTTTAAAATATGCATTTTACTAGAAATAAAAGACAATTGACTGTAAACTCTGTGAGGAAAACCACTGTTGCTATATAACGGTGGGACCAGCAGATTCATATAAGGCCACTGGCTGGGAAAAATGGCCTGGGAAGCAATAAGGAGAGACCAAGCTTCATATGAAAAAGTATAAGAGGGCAGACTTCTTGTTACGTGCAAGTTCATTTGTCTCTGAGTTACCATACTTCCTTTTAAAATTCCCATTCTTTCTATTTCTTGAATCCCAAGTGATTTCATGTTTCCTGCTTTAGACGTTTTGCTTCACTGAACCTCAGGCTTTAATTGTGTGTGTGTTCCATGCAGATGGGTGGTCTCTTGAAAGTGTATCATAAGATTAAGACATGCAGCTGTAAGCGTTTCCAGTCCAACTCAAAGCATAGCTAAAATAAACGTGGAATTTGAAGAAGCCTTCAGTGCTTGGCTGAGAGAATGAAAATCATACCAGATCCATTCATGCACTTACTGACCCACTGGTCAAATTTTCATGCTCCTCTTATGTACTAGGCATTATGCTAGGCATCCCTAGATGGGACAATCCAACCTCTGCCCTCAAGAAGCTTACAGAGCCGTAGGGAGATGAGCGTGAAACAAATATTAAAATGTAAGAAGCGTTTTGCTTTAATGGAGGTATTATAAAGTACAGAAGAAACATAAGACAGGGAAATCCTAAGTCTGCCTGGAATTCCAGGAGAGCTTCACACAGTTGAAACTTGAGGTATAAGAGGAGAGGGTGTTTCAGACACAGAGGGAACAGCTTGCAGAGATGGGAAAACAAGTAGAGCACGACTTGTTTAAGGAGCTCGCCTATAGGATAGACGAAAGGAGCTGAAGACGAAAGGTAGGATTCAGCTATAAGTGAGCCTGTAAATGTAGGCAGGGAACAGCATGGTCCTCTATACTAGATTATTTAGATTTATACTGTAATCAGTATGGAGCTCCTGAAGAAATCTAAGCAAGGCAGCGATAGGTTCAGATTTGCATGCTGGAAGATCACATTGCAGCAGAGTAGAGAATACTTGTAGATTTAAGAACAGTGATATTTAAGGCCAGAGAGGTTAGTAAGAAGAAATAACGCTTTGACTATGGCAGTGACAGCAGAAATGTGAAGCAGGAAGGAAAATAAATATAAGAGATATTTAGAATACCCCAGTGATTGTTAAAGCCCTCACATTGGCTTCTTTCTATTCTAGTATATTAATTAGTCATAGAGAGATTTTTTTCTCTTCTTTTCTTTTTTCTTTCTCTTTTTTTTTTTTTTTTTGGCTAGCAATACCTGAAACTAGATGATCTTACAACATATACAATAAAAAATAATGTAGAAACCATGCCCTAGAGTCTGAGATTCAAATTTTGGCCCTGGCCTGTGCAGATCCATATGCTGAGCTGGGGTGTGCCCCAGTCTGGTTCTCACTGGGGCAAGCTTCCCACATAGAAAGTCCCTGGTTTGGCTCCCACCCTGGGCATGGTTCCCATGTAGGAGGCCTCCCAGCTCGCAGGGGTGAGCCTCCCATGTGGGAGTCCCCTGGCCCAGTTTCTGCCCTGTGTGGCCCTGTGCCCAGCTGTGGAACAAAACTATATTGAAAACAAATTTTGTACAACTATGGAGACTGTTCTGGGCCCTCCCGCTTCTCTCTCTCTCTCTCTCTCTCTCTCTCTCTCTCTCTCTCTCTCTCTCTCTCTCTCTCTCTCTTTCTGTTGAAAAAAATTTAAAAAAAAAAAGATGCTTTAGCTATTGTCATGATCATCAGTAATTACTAGTTCAGCATCTACCTACCCAGGCACATGAGGAACAGAAGAACTAGTATCCCAGGCAGAAGGTACACTGTGTATCAAGTTCCTAAGGCAGGGAAGAATTTGGCTTGTTTGAGGAGCTAAAAGAAGGCAGTAGAGCCAGAGGAAAGGGAATGATGGGGGAACAAGGCATAAGGTGATATTGGAGTGGCAGGCAGGGATCGGTTTAATTAATGGTAAATGTTCTTTCAAATTTTGGTCATCCTCATTCTCTATTGTAGTAGACACTCTTGGTTATACCCTCACCACTCCACAAATAACTACAACTCACCCGTTCTCTTACAGAATTTTCACCTTCTTTCTTTAGTGTCCATAGATTCATCTTCTTCCCACTCCTTAAATACTGGTATTCTGTTGTGTTCTTCCTGGGTGCACATTTCTCCTCACTCTCTGAGGATCTTGGCCACATTCACACCTCCATGTTAATGGCTCCCATATCTGTCTGAATCTCCCTTCAGGATCTCTCTCCCTCACCTTTGGCATGAATATTCCACATACTCTAACTCAGTCTGATAAAACTGAAGTCACCTTTCCCTCAGAACCTGTTACTTTTCATACATTACCTATCATTTTTGAGATAGGACCTCCATCTACGCAATGATTGGAATCATTCTTATTCTTACATCCCCACTCCCAATCCTCACCTTCCATAACAAATCAATCACCACGTTTTTTTCAGTTTTACTTCCTAAATATTCTTCAATATGTTCTTTCTGATGGGGGAAATTGACCCCTTTTGAAACAGCTCCTCTTGAAACCCCCACTTCTTAAACTTTGTGCTGTCTTTTTAGTTTCTAGTTTAATCATTCTTTCTAATCAAGGGTTGGTAGGTTTTTAGACTGGAATGTCTCCTGTGTCAGTTAATTACCTCAAAACTTAGAATTCCTTCTCTGTTTAGTAACTACAATTATTATAGGTTAGCTATCTTTTCCAGGCCATTCTGGACCTAGCTCCCAAGCAAGTAAGGTACCAGGGATAACCGGTTAAGTCATAAGGCAGGCTGCAGACCCTGAGGATCCAAGACAAGTTTTTCTACATGAGGTCACCCTGCATCTATGGTTCTGAGGTCTTCTTTACAAACTAATACTTTTAATAGTAATTGATCAAATCTATCTCTCCTGGCCTAGGGACCACTGGGAAATGGCTCATAACCCAGCAAGAGTTCCAATCTACCTCATTTGAAGAATTGAACAAGACTTGCTGGATGGACCCCAAGACCCTTCCCTTTTAGCCTAGTTAGGGTGAGAAATCCATGACTCCCCAATAGGCAGGGGCAATGACCACACTCTGCAGGAAGTAGATACCTAAGAAGAGACTGTCAGTCCCTCAACTTTCCATAGAGATTTAAGGGGGGGGGGGTCACATCTCTTAAGGAAAATTCTAGGTAGGCAGCTAGAGTAGAAAGATCTTGGGACCCCACCCATAGAGCTTACATTGCCAGGATGGTTACCACCCTGTTCTCAGTAGACCCCACCTCAGATTAAGCAACCATAGGGGAGATAGAAGGGAAAGATATAGTTAATACAAGAAAGTTTTAGGGCACAGAAATGCCCACTTGTTTGAACCAGTTGTTAGCACCTGTGCAGTAAGAGTTCTAACAACCTTCATTTCATGTAGGGCTCATTACACCATCACTGTAATATCATACATATGCCTGGAAGTTCATTATAACATTATAACAGACTGAATTCTGGGAAGGAACGTGCCCAGTTTAAAAAGTGATATAATGTGGCCCCTGTCAATCAAGACTGCCAATCAAAAGACCCCACATCCAAAAGGGTATCTTCTTTTCTGAAGAACAAAAAGGATAAAAATGGCCCTGCCCTTTTTAATTAGTGTCTTTTGAGCTACCCTCTTGCTTGAGGCCTGCTCCCATCTCCTGGAAGTGTACTTTCTCTACTTTTACTCTTCATATGCTTCATTTCACCACTGTATTGGTGTCTCACTCAATTCTTTGTGCCAAGGACCATGACACAGTGCTGAGAACTCCATTCCTTGGTAACATCTCCATGCTAGTTCTGACCTCTGATCCAGTTCAAGAAATCCTTATGTCTTTCTTTAACTATTAAAATACCTTGGGGAAGCCGGGATGGCTCAGTGGGTTAAGCGCTCACTTTGCAGCACCAGGGACCGAGAATTGAATCCCGGCCCTAGCCCGTGCGGCCTATGTGCTGAACTTGGGAGTGCCATAGTTCTCTGTCTCTGTCTCTGTCTCTGTATCTCTCTCTCTCTCTCTCTCTCTCTGTCAAAAAACTAATAAAATAAATTAAAAAAAAAAACTATTTCTGTTTAAAAAAAACCACAAAAAACCTTGTACAGGTCTTCCTGTTCCACTCTTTGTCCTCTATAGTCTATAACCCAGAGAGCAACCCAAATAATCTAAAATGGGAGGCTGACTAATTCAGTGACTCCCCTACTAAGTGCTGCTTCATCATCCATTGGTTGAAGTTCAAGTTCCTGGCATAGCATGAAATTCCCTCAGTGACATATCCTTTTAATGGTGTATTCTAGTAGCACCAAAAACCACATCAAGTTTCTTAACCAAGCATGCATTTGCATGCTTCTGTGTTGGGCAGGCAGAGTTAAGATATCCTTTCCCCTGCTTCCTCTATCAGTACACCTGCCACACCATGTTTAAATTACCCACATTTACTCTTCTAAATTGGCCTGCAAAGAACAGGTATTATTCACATTTGGTTACTTAGGGCCCAACATTTGTTTTTCTATTCAATGAAAATTCATCAAGTGTCTATTGCCCACCAGGGTCTTGGGGAGGAAAAAAACAGTGAGCAAAACAAAGTTTCAGTCTTCATCAATCTCACATTCTAATGAGGGAATGCCAGGAGATTGCCTACATATTAGGCATTGAAGATCTAATACTTACCGTATATTGAAAAATTTAGAAATAAGGCAAATGAAAGTCTTCTTAAACCACTGTCTAAGCACACTGTCTGGAACATTGCTGTGACTCATTTTTTTCTTTAAACAAGTATGGCGGTGACTAAGGCAACTTATACCACAGATTGAACTGCCCTAATTGTGGATCCTGTGGTCTTTACTAAATGATAATTCTCCTAGCTGGTGGAAAACATTTTCCCACATAAATGAAGATATAACCTCATATTCAAACAATCCTCTGGCATAGGAAGGGAATAAATGGCATCATATTTAATTAGACATTAACAAAATCTATAAAAAATAAAGACTTTTAAAGATACTTTAAGATAACATCACATTAGCAATCTTTTTCTCTCACTTAGAATCCCTGTCTTCTTTAGATTAACATTAGGACAGAGAAATTACTTTATTACATCTTTCCCTAAATTATACTTATTAGACAATTTATTAAACAACTTTTGTTCATGGATGATACATTAGTCACTATTTTCTACAAAGAAATGACTGAGGACAATAAAAGTATTATGAGTGTATACAGTTTGAAATAACTGCATCCTCCTCTTTGATTCTCTCATTTAAATTAGCTCTCTCAATTAAATTTATTTCAGATTTCTAAATGTCTATATTTTTGCCCTTGCTCAATAACTGCCTTGTGAGTTTGGATGATTTTCAGAACGCAATGACCCTTCACCTTCTGCAAACCCAAAAAACTCTTATACCTCTGAGGAGTGAATTTCAACAATTTCCTTGCTTATTTCATATATATATATATATATAGGCACAGGTTTGTTGCAAAGTCGGAAAATGGCCATATTTAATTTGTAGTCAAATTAAATATGGCTATTTTCCCAATTGAGCTACCTATGTGTGTGTGTATATATATATATATATATACACACACACATACACATATATATACATATACATACACATATATATATGTAACTGTCTTGCAGGTAACTCAAATTAAATATGGCTATTTTCCCAATTGAGCTACCTGCATATATATATATATATATATATATATATATATACACACACACACACACACATAATCTGTCTTGCAGGTAACTCAAATTAAATATGGCCATTTTCCCAACTTGCAACAAACCTGTTCCTCCCACTATGTATGGGACACCACCAATTATACACATGCTTAAGCCAAAAGTCTGGCATTCTACTTGATTCTCTCCTTGTAGTCTTTACCCCTCTAATCAGTCTATCTCTGTCTCCTGTTGATTCTTCCTCCCAAGTGTCTCTCAGATCTGCTAACTTTGATCTAGCCATCTCCCTGGCCTTATCCCTAATGCAGAGCCTCATAACTTTTCACCTGGATTTCTGCTCTACAGTCAGTCACTATTTCATATATTATTCCCATTTCTATCCAGCAGACAGAGTGATCTTTTTTAAAATGTCAATGTGACCATGTCTAGTTGACAGTACTGAATGTCTTTTTTTGCCAAAAGGGCAGAGAACAAATTCCCCGACGGGGACCTCTCATGACCTGATCCTTACCTATCTCTCACATATCATCTTTCACCACTCTTCCCACAATCAAGCCATACCCAACCAAATGTGCAGATTTTCTTGATGCTGTCATACTTTTAAACCTCTGTATCTTTGTTTAGGCCGTTTCTTTCGTTCACCCCATACCCATTCTCCTTCTCTTGGAAAAGATAAGGTGTTCCCTGACTTGCTGATCCAAGTTAAGTTTCCCTTCTCTGTGTTTATCATATTCATCACACTTTGAAATCACTTGCCTTGTGCCTATTTTCACTAGAATGTAAGTACTAAGAATAGGGGCCATGTCTGTTTTGTTCATTCCAGCATCCCAGTACTGAGCACAGGTAGTCAATAAATATTTGTTAACTAAATGAGTAGTGTGATTTTAACTGAAAACTATTAAAAAGAATTGAGAGTAAACATAATTATTAGAAAACATAGGAAACTTATTTTTTCAAAAGGTATGACTAGTCACATTTGATCTCTGGTGAATATAAAATTCCAGAGTTTAATTCCTGAATGTTATGTCTGTAGTCAGATTTGCACTTCATCAGATCTATAATCCAGGCTTGGTTTCAGCTGCTCAAGTTGCCATGTGGGTGACTCATTTTAATTTGACTGTTTGAGGTTAGCTTCCACAGCTGTTGTACTGTATTGTCAATCATCTGCCTATTAGATCAGAGTTTAAGTGATTTGGAAGAAGAAAACAACATATTTTTCAGTCTTTTAGAAGAAAACAACTAACTAGCACTCTTTGCCATCAATGTCTATTTACAACTCTCTCAGATTGTGTATGTTATTTACAAGAAAATGAAAACAGTGAATGGGAGTTAAAGCTATATTTCTAAGTTTTTAACTTGACCTCAGTAGATAATATTTTAGTATACAGTCTTTGAAAATAAAGACTGAGTTTTCCCAAAACGATAAAAGCTGGGATAGAACATTTAAGCCCCACTCCCTTTATTCAACAAATGTTCACCAGCCACTGCAGGCCTGTGGTCAGTGCTGTGGTGGAATTCTATTTTGATGTATTTTATAATGGGCCTTTATCCTCTACTTCTGGTTTGCCTGTGATGCTTCAGAAAACAGCTGGGCATTTTACTTGCATGTGTCAGGGAAGGGTTTTTACAGCAGAACACAGGAAAAAAATAATCCTTTCTCTTTAAGCTTTTAAGGACTTTAAGCTTCAAATCCTAAACTCTGTAAGACGTGGGGCATAACATTTTTAAAAACCATGTAATTGGTTAGAACATTTTTTCCACCCTAAATTAGATAAAATAATCTATGCCAAGAGAAAAGAAATAGAGCAAAGAAGAGATGAGGGGTGGGGAAAGGAGAAGAGAAGGGATGATAAAAGAGAGGGAGAGGAAATGAGAGAAAGGTGAAAAGGTAGAGGGGAAAAAGAGAGTCAGAGGGAAGCAAAAGAATGAGATGCTGGAGGGTCTTCCATATATAGCTCTGGACCTCCCTGGACTCTATTCAGTTGGAGAGGAAGTTGGAGCCTTCTGATAGGATGGGGATCTAAGTAAATGGTAACCAGTCCAAACTTTCCCTGGTAGGGTTGTGAAAACAACAAGCATCAGAGTTTTTCTGTGCTCATATTGTTGCATCAGCTAAAATTTAACTAGAAAAACAGAAACAACTCTATTTAAAACTGAGAAAATTTAATTGTGACAGGGAATTGGCTACATAGGCAGTAAAGAAACTGAGAAGCCAATGGGGTAATGACACAATATAGAGATTGGCAGTAGCAAGAAGCCACTACTAACCTTATGCTGGAAGGACAAGAGAAAAGATGGTATTATTGAAGCCTAGTGGCCAAGGTTACCCAGAGAAGTTGGAACCATAGTAGGCCTGAAGAACAAATAGGTCACAAAGGCAACCCAGCTCCCGATGACAATTCAAAGAAAATCCTAGCCTTGTTCTTCTTCTGACCATCCAGCTGTTCACAGATGCCCCACAGGCACCAAACCCAACAGGAATCCAGCTGACATCAGTCAGCCACTCTGTAGCAGAGTGAGAGAAAGGTGAGGGCAAATATACGCAGATGTGAGAGCAGGAAAATGTCTGCAGGAGATATCTAGGACTATGAACCTAAAATGGGCTTCAGAGAGTCCCCATATCCCAGAATTACTCAGAAGAGCCCAGAGCAAGCTACCTATGACAAAGGAGCCTGAAGAATTAAAGGGTCCATGATGTTGCAACAAGGAAAGCACATCCGGGATCCAACTGGACAGGAAACCAATGACTAAATGGGCCCTCAGTGGATTCTAGCTTGGACAGAAGCCAACATTGATAAGACTTGACTCTACCAAGGATGCTGGGATAGCTCAACTGGTTGAGTACTACCCTTGTAACCATGAGGTCCAGGGATTAAATCCCAGCCCCAGCACGTGTAAACTGTGGCACAATTGGTAACCACTGGAATGGTGGCAAAGGGTCTTGCCTCCCATGGAGGAGGCCCCAGTTCAGTTCCCTCCCCACTCGGCCCCACGTCCCCACCTGTGTGGAATAAAACTATGTAATACTAATGATGTACACTATAAAGACTGCTCTGGACCCCGCCCCCTTCTCTCTCTCTCTCTCTCTCTCTCTCTTTTTCTCCTCTCTCTCTCTCTTTCACCTTCTCTCAAAACAATAAAATAAAATCTCAAAAAAAATAAATAAATACTTGACTCAATTATAATAAATTGGCTGCATATAACTGCCCCCAACCCCTCCTCTCAAATCATATTTAGATGATACTCCAAGGAAAGGGAGAGGAGACGATCTAGCAGAATGGAGAATACATCCAAACTCACTAGAAAAGAACTTAGATTGATAAGCAGATATAGTCCTTCATCTATAAAAGCCCATTGAATGGTAGGGAAGGATGGACACATAACACAGATGTCATAGTCCTTCATCTATAAAAGCCCATTGAATGGTAGGGATGGATGGACACATAACACAAATGTCAATAATGCAATGAGAAACAGGTCACCGTAAAGGATACACTGGAGCTTGAGATGCAGGGAGAAATTTCTGTAATTACCTATAAGGTAAGTCTTCTCAGAAAAGGCTTCACAGACAGGTGTTACTTGGTGAGTTTAAGGGATAAATAGGGGCTTAGCAAGCAGATGGGAAAGAGAGCCTCAATTCTATTGTCTTGCTATATCCCTCCTAATGCACTGATTTTCAAGAGAAGTCCATTAAAGTCGTTCAGAAGCATGGCAAGTCTTTCTGGGTTTATCCTCTCTTTGGCTAGTAAATGGGGGCAGTGCTGGAGTGAAAGGATGGTTGTGACCTCAGTTTCTACTCTAATGAGTATTATCAGCAATTTCCAGAAAGTGAGTTCCTTAAAACATATCCTTTTGTAGATTTGATGAAGCCATTTCTAGACTTCAGTTTTAAACTAAAGACCTAGAGCTCAAAGCACTCAGGTAGTTTCATAGAATGTGCAATCCACAAGAAAAGTATATGTAAGCCACCTAAAATATATTATTTCCACATTGACCAAACAATTATTGTGAAATAAATGGCAGATCTATCACGTAACACTCAATATATTAGGACTTTCTTTGTAATACTGTATTTTGCCATTTTTCAAACAGAGAAACAGGACCTTGGATTTACAAATTACCTCATCTATCACTATTACAGGAACAGTATTCTTAAACTTGCCTTTTGTAATATAATAATTTAAGAAATAAAAATAATTGTTGTTTTCTCTATTGATTACAGAATGGAAAATAATTATATCACAGAAAACAATAAAAGTTATTGAACTATTTTGAACATTTTTTTGTTACCTCATTAGAGATGTCTGTTCCAGAGAGATCTACTGACACCAAGGAAAAGATGTTTACAATGTATTCAATTCCTAGGTCAGTCAAATGTTCACAGTTTCGAAAACTCAAGTAGTTTAAATTAGGGCAGCTGAAATAAAGCAGCATGAAAATTAATTTTAGCTTTTAATCACACTAGCAGTAGCAATTTCTTTACATTAAAAACTATGTGGAGGGGAAGCCGGGATGGCTCAGTGGGTTGAGCGCTCACTTTGCAGCGCCGGGGACCGAGGATCGAATCCCGGCCCCGGCCCGTGCGGAACCATATGCTGAACTGGGAGCTCCCCTAGTTCAGTTCTCTCTGTCTTTGTATCTCTCTTTCTCTCCCTCTCTCTCTCTGTGTCAAAAACAATAAACAATTAAAAGAAAAAACAATAAAAATAAATCTTAAAAAAAAAAAAAAAAAAAAAACTATGTGGAAAAGAAAATGGTATTGAAGCAAGGATTTTCCTTTATTCAACATAAAAGTAAGCTTAAAAGTGGAAAATAATATGTCAATACAAAGTTGAATAAAAGGGAGGTGGATTATTATATGACATTCTTTCTCTGATTTTATTTTATATTGCAATTTCTAATGAGAAAAATTTATCACATACATGCAAAACACTATCATGTAAGTACCACAACAAATGACTACTAGAAATGCAAGATTAATTTTCTCACTTATCCCTTACAATTTTGCTACAGGAATTGACTTGACCCTTGTGTACACAAGACCTCTGACATGTAAGGAGAATGAAGAACATCCCTTGAGAAATGCTGAAGTAAAAGTTTACACAGAGATATCTTTAGAAAACACAGAGAGGTCATTCATATCTAGATATTCATAATCAAAAGATTAGTTTAATCTCTGACTCCAGTGTTTTATATTCAGTTTCATTGAGTATTGAACCAGCTTCTGGGCATCCCTGATGTTTTCCAAATAACTTTGAAGGTCTATCGCTGATCTCTCCTGTCAGCAAATATACAATTACTAATGATATGATAGAAAATATTATTTTATCGTACCGTTGTGATAGTTTCATAAGGGAAGTATCACCGAGATGGATACAGTTACTTAAATTTAGCTCTCTTATCCTTGTGCTCACAGGACCATCAAGAAATTGCTTTAGTCCCATATCACCAATTCTGTAGGGAAGAGTAAAAAAAGCTTTACATATGATTTGATATATATTTAAATAATAGTTGCTATACCTAATATATTCCAAAAGTGCAAGATATCTTTACATTGACATTTTTCAACATTTTAAAACCAAATTTGATTATATAGCTTTTAGATTAATAATAATAAAAAGGTATAAATAATAGTAATGGAAGAAGTATTAATAAAAACCTATATCTGTTCATTTGTTTAATTAGGTAGAATAATTATTATAATTATTAAGACTGATGATCCTTAAGGTTTCTTTCTCTTGGATTACTAAGTGATCAAGTTAAGTAGTCCCTGAAGCAATCTCCTGCAAAAGAAAAAGGCCAAAATTTAGTAAAGGACTTTCACTAAATTACAAGGTCCATTTAGTTGGACTGGAATCACAAAAGTACAATATGGATCCTTTCCTTCTGAAGCAGAGAAAACCTGGAATAAGACCTTGACCTCAGTCTTCCCACATTCTGTTCCTAATCAGCGACACTCCTGCCCCAGCAATATAGGTTCTGCTTTACAAATGGTTGGAGATCTGTTTGGCCCATCAGTTCCCTACTGGGACCTTTACTTCAAATTTCATTTGGAGATGATCAATTCCTTCTTTAAAAGCATGTCAGGAAATAAAACAGTACTAGAGGTTGCACACTTCATCCTATAAGATGTGCAGCTTTCACACATACCAACCCTACAAGTGGGTGTACAGACAGGAAGAGCCTTGTGAGCAATATGTGCTGTTTGCTGACATCTTCTATCCCTCCTTTTGGTCAGATTTGCAAAGAACTGAGCAGTACATACAAGCAGAAGATGATCCTGTTCAGTTCAAAGGGACATTGTAAGTGAATGACTGCTGTGCCCATCAACTCACTTTCTATCTGTGATATGGGAGGGGGTCTGTGCCAGCAACCTGGGAAAGCACTTACGGGCTGGCTGGGTGGGAAAATGGGAGGGGCACAGGGAGGAGGAGTCCAAATACAACTGACCAACTCATCTATTGAAAATCATCAGGTTTGGAGTATTCATTGAGAGATATTTTCATTAACAAGAAAATAAAATATAGCATGGGATTTGTTAATAAGGTGACCAGACGTCCCGCTTTTGGCGGGACAGTCCCGATTTTTAACAATTTGTCCTGCGTCCTGCGGTGTTTTAAAAAAGTCCCGATTTGGGGGAAGAATGCACGACAAGGTAGGGAACGGTGGGAGATAGACCAAATTTTTAATCAAGAACCCCCTCCCCCCGGTCAATGGTGTCCCGCTTTACCAATGTTAAAATCTGGTCACCTTAGACTAAGACTTAAGAAAGCATACCTCTGAAAGTGATTTTAAAAAGCAAACACAACTCCAATAAATTTAACAATAAAAAAAATTAAAAAAAAAAAAGCAAAGGCAAAATCTTTAGAACATATTGAACAGTGTGAAAGAGGAGTAGTAATTAATAAGACCTGGCTGAAACAACAGCAGCAAAAAAGATAGTCTAAGGTGCATTTATTGTGAGACAAAAAGATGGTCATGTAAAATAAAAACAGATGGCCAGGAAAATAAAAATTCAGTTTCAGTTATAAGAATAATAATTTAAGGCATTAAACCAAAATTGACCCTTTGCAACAGGGGTTCCTAACCCTTCAACCATGAACCGGTACCCGTCCCTGGTCTATTAGAAATGGGCTACACAGCATGAGGTGAACAGCCAGCGAGCACCTGCATTTACATCTGGCCCTCATTGCCCTTGTTACCACCTGAGTTCTGCTTCCTTTCAAATCAGTGGTGGCATTAGATTCTCATAGGAGCTCAAACCCTATTGCAAACTGCACATGTGAAGAATCTAGGTTGCACACTCCTTATGAGAATCTAATGCCTGATGATCTGAGATGGAGCTGAGGTTGTGATGCTAGTGCTGGGGAGTGGCTGCAAATACAGATTAACATTAGCAGAGAGTTTTGACTGCATAATGGTTAATTGTATAATTATTTCATTATATATCATAATGTAATAATAGAAATAAAGTGCACAATTAATGTAAAGCACTTAAATTGTCCCCAAACCACATTCCTCACTGGGCCATGGAAGAATTGTCGTCTACATAGTTGGTCCCTGGTGTCAAAAAAGTTGGGTACCACTACTTTAGAAAATTAAATTAGTAAGTAAAAGGCATATTTGAAAAGTTCCTTTGGAACGCAGAAGATAAGAATAAAGAATTAAAAATAAATGTGATAGAAAATAGAGAGCGAGAAAGCTGGGATGGCTCAGAGGATTAAGAGCTCGCTTTAAAATCCCAGGGTCTAAGGATCAAGTCCCAGCCCCAGCTGTGTGGACCCATATGCTGAACTGGGGTGTGCTTCCCATGTGGGAGGCCCCAGTTCTGTTCTTGCCAGGGCAAGCTTCCCATGTGTAGGAGTCCCCTCGGTTTGGCCCCCAGCTTGCAGGAGGGGGGTGCTGCCCATGTGGGAGGCCCCTGGCTGGGTTCCTGCCCTGCACAGTGCCCACCCTGCACAGTCCCTGTCCACCTCTGTAAAATGAAACCATGTCCAAAACTAATGATGTACAACTATGGGGACTGATCTGGGCCCTCCCCCTTCCCTCTCTGTCTCTCTCTGTCAAAAACAATAAAATAAATCTTTAAAAAATATATATTTAAAAAAATAAAATAGAGAATTAGGATTCAATCTTTGAGTAATGAGGATTTTTGACAAAGATATAAAAAAAGAGAGTAATAATTAGAAATATATAAAAGCTTTTTAAACAGTAAAACATATTCCATATGTTAAAAAAGAGAAAACAAAAACAAAATTAAAAAATAAGAATATATTAATAGTAGAACACACAGAAACAGCAAAAGAAGACCAAATTAACAAAAAAGAAGACCAAATATATCAGTTTTATAATAATGATAAATATAAGGTTGAAAATATTCCTCTTTAAAAGATAGTGACCCTCAAATTGGTTTAACAAGTAAAACCTAAATTATCACTAGTCTATAAGAAACATATTTAAAATAAAATGACAGCAAAAACAAAAGAAATTGCCAAGATGTATTATGTAAAATTAAATAAAATTAATACTGGGGAAGGAGAGCAAGATGGCGGCATGAGAGGAGAACCCAGACACCTACCTGGGAAAGGACTTATGAACAAAAAGGAACCCACAGGGGAAACCCTGAGAAGCACCCTCAACTGAGAGAACCACACAACGCAGAACAACACACAAAGGTTAGAGGAAAAAGGGGAGAGCGGGAGAGGGAGGGAGAAGGAGCAGTTTGGGGACAGGAATGGAGAACGGAGTGCAGCCCCGGGCTGGCAAAAACAAAGGGGGATTGGGGATCTATAGCCAAAGTGGAGCTAGACCCAGGGCGGGCTGGAAGCCGAGACCTAGGGAGCGTGGAAGCCCCACAGGAATGTGGACAATTTAACATCCCAACTCAAGGGGAGACACACGGTACCCTAATCAGATCACAGAGCCTAAAGTGGAACAGGGACTGTGGAGCAGGGCGGCTGCACTTCCTGGCGGGCGGGGTGAGAGCAGGGCACCAGCCCACAGCAGCTCGGCACCCCTGATTCACAGAGGAGACACAGCTGAGCTCCAAAGGTTGTCTGTGAGGGAGCACCTTTTGAAGACAGGGCTCTTGGAGTGAGGGCAGCGGCTCAGTGGACACTGAGGGAGCACGCTGGGCAACAATAGACGTG
>PVKE010030479.1:0-19599 GCA_004027555.1 Craseonycteris thonglongyai
AACCTGAAAACCTTAATCTTTAAAGATGTTTGTACCCGCATGTTCATCGCAGCACTGTTCACAGTGGCCAGAACATGGAAACAACCAAAATGCCCTTCGATAGATGACTGGATAAAGAAGATGTGGTACATTTACACAATGGAATACTACTCAGCGATAAGAAATGATGAAATACAGTCATTTCTGGCAACATGGATGTACCTAGAGGCCATCTTATTAAGCGAAATAAGTCAGAATGAAAGAATCCGGAGAAATATGACCTCACTTATAGGTGGAATATAAAACTGAAAGTTACAAAGACACAGAGACCTATGGACACACCCAATAACTTGGTGGTTGCCTGAGGGAAGGGGAGGAGGGGTGAGGGAGCGAGGGAGCGGAGGTGGGAGAGGGCACCAGCATTATGGACACACTCAGAGGTTTGGTGTTTACCTGGAGAGGAGTGAGGAGGGGAGAGGGAGAGTTGTGGGGGAGGGGGAGTGGGCACCATATATATTGGGTTTGGCTGGACCTGATTCTGGGAGCTGGGCACAAAATGCAATGCATGGGTGATGTGATGTGAAGTTGTACATTGGGAAACTGTCTGATTGTTACCAACCAATGTCACCCCATTAAATTTAACAATAAAATATAATAACATAAAAGAAAAAAAATTTTAACAAAGCCATCCTAGAGAAGCCCGGATGGCTCAATGGGTGAAGTGCTCACTTTGTAGCCCCAGGGACCAAAGATTGAATCTCGGCCCTGGCCCATGTGGACCCATATGCTGAATTGGGAAGTGCCTCCAGTTTGGTTCTCACTGGGGTGAGACCTGATCCAGTTCCTGCCCTGTGCAGCCCATGCCCACCTGTGGAATGAGACTATGTGGAAAAACCAAAGATGTGTAACTATGAAGACTGTTCTGGGCCCTCCCCCTTCTCTTTCTCTTTCTCTCTCTGTCAAAAACAATAAAAATAAATCTTTAAAAAAAGCCATCCTATTTCCTCTCACTTACTAAACAATTTTTCTTTTTTCAAAAATTTGTTTTTGAATGGCGGCGGGGGCTGGGGGGGGGGTGAGAGAGAGAAGGGGGACGGCCCAGAGTAGTCTCCATAGTCGCACATCATTGGTTTTTCTGCATAGTTTCATTGCACAGCTGTGGGCAGGGCTTTATAGGGCAAGAACTGGGCCAGGGTCTTGCCCCAGTAAGAACCAAAGTCAGGGTACACCCCAGTTCAGCAGATGGGTCCTCACAGGCTGGAGCTGGGATTTAATCCTTGGGCCCTGGGGTTAAAGACAAATGCTCAACCCGCTGAGCCATCCTGGAATTCCAGCAATTATTCTTGAGAGGCTACTACATGCTAAGCATTGTCAGTGTCAATGAGTAAGGAAAACAGAAAGAAAAAATGTTCATATCATAAGGGTTCCAGACATAAGGAGTTGCAAGTTACAGAGCTCTGAGGCAGAAGTGTGCTTGGGGACTTGAAGCAATGGCTCAGAGGCCACCTGGAGGGGATTGAGCAAAAGGGAACATGGTAAGAGTTGAGGTTACAAAGGCTTGGTGGGTGGAGCACTCAGGGTCTTGGAGTTTACTGTAAAGACTTTGGATCTTATTTTTATTAAAATGGACTATGAGTGCTGCAATCAAACCCATATTTTTAAAGGATCATTATAGCAAATAAATAATCTGGACAAGGCTGAAACATGGAGAATACTTAGTAGGCTTCAATACAAGTTAGAAATGATGGATAAGTTATGGTGATAGAAGGGAATTCAGTTTCAGATTCTGGATACATTTGAAGATAAAGAAGATAGGCATTGCTGATGTATTGAACTCTGGATGTGAGAGAGAGGAGTGAGGATGTACAGTAAGCAGAATTTTGACCCCTGTGTTTCCATTTTCTGTTATTGCCCCCATGGTTATATTTTCATATGTGGTAACAGGGATGTTGCAGATGAAGTTAAGGTTACAAATAAGCTGATTTTAAGACAAGAGAATTATCCTGGAGTACCTGAGTGGGCCCAATATAATCACATGAATATAAAAGAAGAGGCCAGTAAGTGATGTACAGTTTTAAAGTGCCTGAAATTGTCCCTGCTCATGGACCACAAGGAATTCATGAAAAGGAATATGGGAAGAACAAAGACCTTCCCCTGGCTGATGGCCATCAGAGAGCAAAATCTCAGTTCTACAACTGGAGGCAGCTGTGTTTGGCTCACACCTAAATGAGCTGGAAGTGGACTTTTCTCTAGTCTCTAACAATGATCTCAAGAATAAATAGCAATGTATTGAAACAGAAAGAAGTATATTTTTCATGTTAAATAATTCTGGAGGCTCTGGTGCTAACTCCAGACACCAAGAATCCTGACTCCTTTGTCGCTGCTTTGTTCTTTCTGATGTGTGGTCTCATGGTCTAAGATGTGTGTTTGGGCTCTACTCATCATATCCACAGTCTAGAAAGCACCTAGAAAGGGGAATAAAGAGGGCATACCTCATTCCTTTTAGGCAGGTACCCTACAAGTCCCACATAACCCATCTGCTTGTATTTCAATGGCTAGAACTTAGAGATTAAATGGTGCTTTAATTGAAGTAACATTTTGAGCTGGATGCACTGTGCCCCAAATAAAATCAGGGATCTGTTACTAAGCAGACTGGATAGGTGATATTTTTCTAGTTAAATTTATTGGGGTGACATTGGTTAGTTAAATTATATAAGTTTCGAGTGTACAATTCTAGAATTCATGAAAGAGGTGATATTAAAACACAAAAACAGGCGACTCTAATAAACATGCCAAATTTGATACCATTTTTGGTAGTGTTTTATTTTATCTTATTTCTAATCAATTTTTTACTTAAAAGAAATTTCAAATCTTCAAAAGAGTAGTACACTGAATATACACATAATATTCTTTGTCTTTTCCATTGTCAGTGTTCAGAGATTTGCTCCCCTTATATATGTACATACTTGTATCTCTCTTTTCCTTTTTTTGTCTCTATCTTTCTATTGCTATCATCTCTATCTCTATCATCTATCTTTGTCTCTATCTCCATCGGCATCATCTCTAACTGCATCATCTCCATCTCCATCTCCATCTCTCCCTATCATCTCTATGCATCTCTACATATGAAACCTTTGAAAGATAAAAATGGAGGGAGCAAAAAGCAAGAGAAAAGATACGACTTGAGATTCCCATAAAGAAGAAGAAGGAAGAAAGACTGGGGAGGAAGAGTCTCAAAAGGCAGCACATTTCTAAGAAAGGTTTGGCTGGCCAATGGGAAGTTCTTGAGCCAGAGTTGGTTGTTGAAGAATCCACCCCTTGCAGAAATAGCCTTCCATTAATGCCCTGACTGTGCACAGTCATTGGCTGGGAGAAGCCTACAGGAAGGAAGTTCTTGTCTGGGACATGGGGGCAAATCAAGAAGGGTAGCATCTGCAACAGCCAGTTATGCTTCCCCAAAACAGGAGTTCTAAGCAGCCCATTAGCATAGCTGTTCCAATGTCTAATACTTTATTATGTATCACCTACAAGCAGGAATATTATCCTACATAACAACAATGCTATTATTATGCCCTAAAATTTTATGCTGACATAATTACATTATTTGATATATTATGAGATATCTTTTAAACATTTAAGTGGAGATAACCAGAAGGCAGTTATCTATAAGTTTCTAGAGTTCAGTGGAGAGTAAAAAGGTAGAAAGACATTCTAGCCAAGCCTTTATTAGTATCTAAAAGTAAAAGAAGAAAATTATCAGATGTCCAGAGGCTCAATTTATACACACATTATGGGCTCTTACAGAAAGATATATGCTAGAAGAAATAAATAGAAAACTGAAAGACAAAAATAGAGAAATAATAGTATTACAGAACTCCAGAGAATGTTGCTATCAGCAAATAGGTAGGTGTTTTTCCAATGAGAGTGATGAATAAAATAAAATTAAATTGCAAGGGTGAAAATTATTCTACAGAGATAAGATATTTAATAAGAATAAAAATGTATTAATAAAAATCCATGTATCTAGTTGCAGATCATATTAGAAAACATTAACAGATAAGATATAGAAAATATTAAGAAGTGGGAAATAAAAGTACATGAAACTCTTTGCTTTCAATCAGAGGAGTTCAAAGATTTAATACAGTTCTTAGATTTAACTGTATAAACTATCTTTCTCCTTATGTGCACCTACTAATTTAAGGCCTCTCTCTCCTGAAAGTCTTCTCTAATAACTTCTCAGATGCCCAGAAACATGTCATATGTGCTAACAAATAATATGTCTTTTAAGGTGCTCTATGCCATTTCAAAAACTTCAGGTCTGCTCATTAGTCTGTAGCATTATTGCTGCATTTCAAGGGCACCCTCAGCCCTCATCTCTGTTGTTAGTACCCTCCATGACATCCAAGGTGATTATCACCAGAGGTCGCTGTGCATCTGTATATTGAGAGTCTAATTCAGCACTATGAATTTTTCTGGTCTTTGAATTGCAATGGTATGCTATGCTTTGTCTCAACACAGAAAAAAATGTCCCTTTTCCCAATTATGTGCCATATACGAACACTTGAGAACCAGTCATGCTGAGACTTTAAGAAAGAAACTGAGACCAGATTGAATCTGGGCTACACTAGAAGATTTCCCCTTTCTGAACCTATAAAATCCTTATGCTCCTTTTATTCATAGAATTTCTCATGCCAACCATCTAAAGCAGGGGTCTCCAATTTTTTGGCTTCCCTAGGCCACACTGGAAGAAGAATTGTCTTGGGCCACACATAAAATACACTACCACTAATGATAGTTGATGAACTTAAAAAAATTGCAAAAATTTCTTATAATGTTTGAAGAAAGTTTATGAATGTATATTGGGCTGTATTCAAAGCTATCCTGGGCCATATGTAGCTCTCAGGTTGCAGGTTGGACAAGCTTGATCTAAAGCATTGTCTCTCTTGAAAGAAACACCAGAAATGGCTACATGTCAGTAATAGTCACAGCTGGGCCAAAAGCTAGGACTGCCACCTCTCTCATAATAAACAGAGATAGAAGGTCTAATAATGGTTTATAAAAATGTAAAGATGACAACAGAACCAAGAACAAGGCATATATTATTCAAATCTTTCGGAAAAAGATAAAGAAAGCTTTGTTTATATACAAAAGACATAAGGAAATAGCAAGGAAGTATACTAAAAAAATCATCAAAGTAGAAAAGATATAGAAACCAGAAA
Organism: Craseonycteris thonglongyai; assembly: GCA_004027555.1. NCBI lineage: Eukaryota > Metazoa > Chordata > Mammalia > Chiroptera > Craseonycteridae > Craseonycteris > Craseonycteris thonglongyai. Next base: position 5,199 of record PVKE010030479.1, read on the forward strand.
GTTGTAAAACCTAATAATAATTATAGTAATAAATATGATTGTGTTTAATACCAGTATTAAGAGACAAAGATTTTTACAGCAAGATTTTTTTAAGTAAGGAAAGATTTAAGGGATAAACATGACAAGCAAAACAATGAAAGAAGGAATGATAAAGTAAAATAAGCACTGCTTCAAGCAGCATCTAGCAGTAGTTATGAATTTACATACAGTAGAACAAGAAAACTAACATTTATTTTCTGTGTAAAAATGTTTATTTGTACTAATGTTTATTTATTTATTTTTATTTATATTGTTTTTATTTATTTTTATTGTTTTTGACAGAGAGAGAGATACAGAGACAGAGAGAGAACTGAAATGGGGGCACTCCTCAGTTTAGCACATGGGTCCGCACCGGCCAGGACCTGGGATTTGATCCTGGGTCCCCAGTGCTGCAAAGTGAGCGCTTAACCCACTGAGCCATCCCGGCTTCCCCTGTACTAACGTTTAAATATAAGAATGAGAGAAAAGTAGAGAGGGAGAAGAAAGAGGAAAAGAGAGAGAGAGAGAGAAAAGAAAGTTAACAAATAAATAAATAGTTTTTCAGAGTGCAAGAGGTGATGTGTAAATAAACAGAGAGTAAAGTTCATAAGTTCATGAACAGTATAGCCATCTAAAGTATAATGGAAAGAAAGGATAAGACTAGTAAGCTAGACCAAGTAGGCATATGTTTCTTTCATTTCTATAATTTATTTTCATAGAAAGTTCCATATATATATATATATATATATATATATATATATATATATGGGCCATTAGACTTTTATATCATAATGTCAAAATATAAATTTTAGAGAAAAGGCACAATACATTTGGCACTATATAATCAAAGTTACTGTAAAATAACAGGGGCAGATTATTATGTATATTTAGCACATTTTGAGTAAAAACTTCAAAGAACTTTTAATATATGATTAATTCAGATGCTACAAGTATGATAACAATAATAATGATATAAATAAAATAACAATAATAAGCACAACAGCTCAATTATAAAAACATTACTCTTGATGCACTCAATGATTTAATTGAAAAATTTTACAGTAGGTTTTGATAGAGCTAAAACATATAGAATACTCCATTCTACTGTCAGATAGCATAAAACCAAACAAAAAAAAATTCTTCTAGTTATGAAGTCCAATACATAATATGTATTTTAAAGCATTTTAAGTGCAAAATAAAATATATCAACCTTAAATCCCCTGACATCATACAGCTAAAATAACTGATTATAACTGATTTCCCAAATATATATATTGTCATAACTTTACACATTCTTTTTCATTCTCTTGGAAAGGCATCTTGTGCATTTTTAGTGATAACACTAAAAATTAATATCATTTAGATGCACACTAAAATACCAAGTGTAATGTAGCACATTACTATAAACATACTTTTTTTTTTTTGGCATTTGCTTGCATTTAAGTTAGGCAGAACTCTCTAGATTCTTCAACAGAACATAAAGCACTTCCAATTAACTTCCATGAAAATTGACTTTCTTTTTAGTTATATCAAATATAATGTGTATGTTTGCAGTAAAGACATTTTATTAGAGGAGATCAGTTAATACCTTGAACATTAAAAAAATTGGGATGGGATGCTAGAAGAGCTCAGTAGGTTGAGACTTTCCTTGCAACCGTGAGGTCTGGGGATTGAATCCCAGCTCTGGGCAGTGCAAACCCACATGCTGAACTTCGGCATGCAACTGATAACCACCAAGATTGTGGCAAAAGTTCTTGCCTCCCATGAGGGAGGTCCTCATTCTGGTTCCATCATTTGTGGTCCCGTATTCACCTGTGTGGTATGAAGCTATGTCAAAAAAACTAATGATATACAACTATGGAGAATAATCTTGGTCCTCCTCTTTTCTCTCTGTCTCTCTCTCACCTTCTCTCAAAATAATAAATAATTCTTAAAAAATAAACCGGGAGATGTCATTAAGATGGCAGCATAAGTGGAGACTCTCCCAGAGTCTCCCAGAAAATACAATGAATTGAACAACTAAAATCTAACAATGAAATTCCTAAGTAACACACAGCCTCAGCTGAGCGACCCACTAATCACAGCAAAACAGAGAAAGGAAGGTGAGCAAGATAGGAGAGAAGGGAGTGGTGTGGAGACATACTACAGAGGATGACCTGGAGACTGGCAGAAATTGAGGTGGGAGCCTGGGAGCATGGGCAAAGATGTAGAATGACTCTGGGTTGGAGGCCAAGAAGCTAGAAAAGTGGAGGTGTGGGTAGCCAGAGTCCAGGGCAGATGGCAAGAACATGGTATAGGTGGTTGTAGTGGAGTGTGGATAGCAGGAGTGTGGTGAGAGCTGCCATAGCTTGGCATGTGCAGCTGATGCAGGGAGGGAGTGACCAGAGTGAGATATGGGTAGCTAGAGTGCAGGGCTAGTGGCCAGAGTGTACAGAGCATGGCTGGAGACTGGGGCCAGCAGCCAAAATGTGACACAGGCAGCTTGAGTGTCATGCCAGTGGCTGGAGAAGTGTTTGTCCTTGGACAAGGTAGGGTTCCATCTGGAGCACTGTGCAGCCTTGGACAGGGTCTGACTACTTTCACTTACTCTCTCTCAAAACTTGTGCTCTCCCCTGAATCCACCCAGTGACTGCATAGAGTCAGATAAGCTGGAAAGTCACAATTACCCTATGCCACAAAGAGAGCTGTGCCTTTCTCAACAAACACCACCCCTACCCTTCCCACTGATACCCGGAGGGGATCCAGGAAAATTGTGAAGCACAGGCATGGAAGCTTCTGACTGCAGTGGTATCTCAGAGTCATAGAACACTATCACCCACCATGTCCTCTCAAAAGAGGAGGTACACAGAGACCAATGTGGCTGAGTCAAAGTAGAGAATCCCACCTTCTACAAAGTCTCCCAGTATGAGAACAAATAACCAAGAGAAGATATTGTAAAACACTGCAGTGATACCAAATGGAAAGCAAAAGAAAGATCTCTTCACAGCTACTAGGAGAAAAGTCCTTATGCCCAGGAAGAGAAACATTCCAACAGCAATGAGTACACTAGGGAACAAACCTGCTAAGAAATGAAAAAGCTCCAGAAAAGAAACTTAAAGATATGGAAATATATGTGCTAAATGACACAGAATTCCAGATTGCAGTGTCCAAAACACTCAAAAAATGAAAGACAGCTAAGCATAAAAAAAGAAGCTAAGTGTTCTCAGATAGGAAATCTGTGAGCAAAAGGTATATTTTAATAAAGAAACTGAAACCATGAAAAAGAATGAAATAGAAATTCTGGAGATAAACAAAGTAAAATGAAAAATGAAATATCTATTATAGCATAGCTAACCAGATGGAGGAAAGAATTAATGATATCAATGATAGAGACATGGAAGTGTCACAGAAGAAAGCCGTGAGAGACCTGAGAGTTAAAAGAAATGAAAGATCTCTATAAGAACATTCTGACTACATCAGAAATAGTAACATAATAAAAATAATGGGTATTATGTAGAAAGCAAAGGACAGAATGAGCACAAAACATTTGCTTTGTCGGTAGATGAAGACTTCCCAAATCTATGGAAAGACATGAATCCTCAAATCCAAGAAAGGAAAAGGACCACTAGCTACCCAAATTCTAGCAGGCCATCTCCAAGGCACATTATGCTGAAGATGTCAAGGGGCAAAGAAAAAGAATGAGTAATTAAGGCAGCCAAAGAAAAGAGCACAATAACAAAAGAAAGCCCATCAGACTATCATTATATTTCTCAACAGAAACTTTACTCACCAAGAGGGAGTAAAATCAAATGTTCAGACTATTGAAAGAAAGAAATTACCAGCCAAGAGCAATCTATCCATCAAAATTATCCTTTAGATATGAAGGAGAAGTAAAAGCCGTTTCAGACCAGAAGCTGAGGGAATTCTCCAGCACAAGACCAACATTTCAAGAAATACCTAATGAGGATATGTGACCTGAAACAAAAAGTGAAAATAAATAGGGATAAGCTGGGACAACAAAAACATACGAGAGAAGGAAGTAAAGGTTTAAATTTCCAAAAGAGAATGAAAATAAGAAGAATGCTCACACAAAGGGGTCACTGCATATATAAAACTTTTGTTTACATAAACCTCATGGTAACAACTCAATAAAAATTCAGAACTGAGACATGTATGAAACAAAACAAAACAAAACAAAACAAAAAACCTAAAACAAAACAAAACATAAACAAAAAAAAAGAACAGGAAACAGAAGAACAAAAGCATAAAATACTCTCAAACTAAAATAACTGACAGGAATAAACAAGCAAATAAGCAATCAAAACAAAGAGCTACTGGAAAACAAAAGATAAAATGCCTACAGAAAATCCTCATATATCAATCATCACCCTAGATGTAAATGAACTGAACTCACCAATAAAAAGGCACAGAGTAGCAGACTGAATTAAAAACAAAACCTAACCTTACATGTCCTTAAAGAGACATACTTCAGCCTCAAGCATAAACATAGACTCTAAGTGAAAGGGTGGAAAACAATACTCAAAGCAAATGGCATTCAGAGAAAAGCAAGTTTAGCCATCCTAATATTTGATGATGCAAACTTTAGTATAAAAAAAGTAATAGGAGACAAAGATGTATATTTCATAATGACAAAGGGGACAATACAATAAGAAGACATGACGCTAATTAATATAAATCCTCCTGACCAGAAAGCACCAAAATTTACAAAGCAACTACTAACAGATCTAAAAGGAGAAACGGACAAAACCACAAGTATAGTAATAGACCTAAGCACCCCATTGACATAGCATCCAAACAGGAATAAGTAACAATCAGTTTTAATTATACATTATTGCAATTGGGCTTAATAGACATTAATAGGACACTTCGTCCTACAACACAGGACTATACATTTTTTTTTCTAGTACACATGGAACATTCTGAAGAATAGAACACATGCTGGTTCACAAGCTAGCCTCAGCAAATTCAAGATTGAAAGCATATGAAGTTTATTCTCAGACCACAAAGCTTTGCAATTAGATATAACTTCTAAAAGAAAGCAGAATAAACCACATGTATGTGGAAATTAAAAAAGTTATTAAAAATGAGTGTATGAGCTCACCACCCAGAATCAGCTCTAATGCAATGCATAGGTGATGTGATGTGGACTTGTACATCCGGAAACTACGGTATCTAATTGTTACCAATTAATGTCACCCTAATAAATTTAGCGATAAAATTAAAAAAAAAAGTTTTTTGTAAATGAAAAAAAAAATGATTGTATGAGAGAAAAAATAAAAGAAGAGATTGAAACAGACATAAAAACTAAAGACAACAAAAACACAATCACATCAAAATTATTGGGATGCAGAGAAAGAAGTAATAAGAGGAAATATTATATCATTACAAGTCTATCCCAAGTAAGAAGAAAAATTGCAAGTAAAAAAATTAATATTGCATCTTAAAAACCTAGAAAAAGAAGAAAAACAACAAGCTTAGTATTGCATCTTAAAAAACTAGAAAAAGAAGAAAAACAACAATAACAACAACAACAAAAATCTGAAAGTCAGCAAAAAGAAGAAAATCTTAAAAATTAGAGCAGAACTAAATGAAACAGAGAACAGAAAAACAATAGAAAATATTAATGCAACAAAGAGCTGGTTCTTCATTGAAAAAGTTAATAAAATTAACAAATTTCTGGCTAGGTTCACCATGGGAAAAAGAGAAAAAACATAGATAACCAAAAGTAGAAATGAAAGAGGGGAAATTATAACTGATAGCTCAGATATGCCAAAGATCGTATGGGAATAATATCAAAGACTATATGCCACCAAATCTGGCAACATATCAGAACTGGACAAGATTCCAGAAACATATAGACTACTTAGACTAAATCAAGAAATTGATAATCTAAACAGACCAATCAACAGTATGGAAATCAAAATAATTATCCCAAATCTTCAAAAGCAAGAGTCCAGGATCAATTGGTCTCACTAATGAGTTTTACAAAGAATTCAAAGAGTAAATAACACCTATCCTCCTCAAAATTTTCCAAAAAATTGAAGAAGAGGCGATACTTCCCAACTCATTCTATGAGGCTACCATTACCCTAATACCAAAACCTGGTAAGGACAACACAAAGAAAGAAGATTATAGACCAAAGTCTTTGATGAACACAGATGAAAAAAAAATCCTAAACGAAATATTAGCAAATAGAACACAACGATGTACTGAAAAGAATATATATCATGGTCAAGTGGGATTCATCCCAGTGGCACGAGGATGATTCAATATATGTAAATTTATCAATGTTTATGTTTATCACATAAACAAAATAAAAGATAAAAACTATGTGATTATATCAAATGATGCAGAAAACACCTTTGACAAAATGCAACCATTTATGATCAAAGCACTTGATAAAACAAGTATAGAAGTAAAGTACCTTAACATACAAAAGACCACATATGGCAACCCCTTAGTGAATATCACACTGAATGGGGAAAAACTGAAAACTTTTCTTCTAAAATCAGGAACAAGACAAGGATGTTCCCTGTTACAGCTGCTATTCAACATGGAGCTAGAAGTTCTAAGCCAGAGCAATCAGGCAATAGAAAAAAATAAAAGGCATGTTCATTGGGAGGGAAGAAGTTAAACTATTACTTTTTGCAGATGATATAATCCTTTATATAGAAAATCCTTGGAAAAGCCGGGATGGCTCAGTGGGTTAAGCACTCACTTTGTAGCTCCGGGGACCGAGGATCGAATCCCCGTCCCAGCCCATGTGGACCCATGTGCTGAACTGGGGAGTTCCCCCAGTTCAGTTCTCTCTCTGTCTCTGTATCTCTCTCTCTCTCTCTCTCTCTCTCTCTCTCTCTGTCAAAAACAATAAAAAAAAACATTAAAAAAATTTAAAAAAGAAAATCCTAAAGATGCTGCTAGAGAACTGTTAGAAATAATAAATGAATACAATAAAGTTGTACCATAGAAAATCAATGTACAAAACTCCATTCTATTTTTATATACTGAAAACCAAATTTCAGAAAAAGAAATGAGTAAATCAGTACCATTTGTGATTACAACAAAAAGAATATAATACCTAGGCATAAACTTAAAGAAGCAGAAGGACTTATATACAGAAAAGTGTAAAACAGTATTAGAAAAAACTGAAGACGCAAAGACGTGGGTAAATGTTCCGTGTTCATTGAAAAATTCAACATAGTTAAAATAGCCATATTCCCCAAAGCAATATACACATTTAATTCAATTTCCATCAAAGTCCCACAAACATTCTTTTGAGAAATAGGCCAAAAAATTATCAGATTCCTTTGAAACTACAAAAGACCATGAATCGCCAAAGCAATGCTATGAAAAAAGAATAAGACTAGAGGCATCATGCTCCCCAACTTCAGTCTACTAAAAAGCATCAATAATCAAAACGATTGGAATTAGCAGAAAAACAGGTGCACAGACCAAAGGAACAGAATAAAAAACCCAGATACAAACACACAAATATATGAACAGATAATTTTTGACTAAGGAGTGAACAACATACAATGGAGAAAAGAAAGCCTCTTCAGTAAATGGTGCTGGGAAAATTGGAAAACCACATGCAAAAGAATGAATCTGGACTGTAAACTGTCACCATATACCAAAATTAATCCCAAATGTATCAAAGACCTCCACATAAATCCTGAAACAATAAATCGCATAGAAGAACATGTTGGTACTAAACATATAGACCTTGGGTTCATACAGGACTTTATGAACTTGACATCAAAGTCAAAAGAAGTAAAAATAAAAATAAATGAACAGAACTATACCAAACTAAAAAGCTTCTGCACATCAAAGGAAATTATCAACACAGTAGAGACAACTAACCAAGTGGAGAAAATATTTGCAAATGATGCCTCTGATAAGGGGTTAATATCTAAAAAATATATAAAAAACACATGCAACTCAACAACAAAAAATAACACTCCATTGAAAAACGGGCAGAAGATCTGAACTGACACTTCTCCCAGGAAGACACAAACGGCCAACCGATATATAAAAAATATGCTCAACTTCACTAGCTATTAGGAAAATACAAATCAAAACCACAATGAGGTATCACCTTATACCTGTTCAAATGAGTATAATCAACAAGACAAGGAATAACAAGTGCTAGAGTGGCTGTGAAGAAAATACATTGCTGGTGGTAAAACCACCATGGAAGACAGTACAGAGGTTCCTCAAACAAATAAAGAGAGCTACCATATGACACAGCAATCTCTTTTCTTGATATCTACTCCAAAATTTTGAATACCTTAGTCTGCCAAGATATATATACCCAATCATTCATTGCAGCACTGTTCATGGTGGCCAAGTTGTAGAAACAATTAAAATATCCTTTGATAAATGACTGAATAAAGAACTTTTGGTAGATTTACACAGTGGAATACTGCTCAGCCATTAGAAAAGAAGAAATATTGCCATTTGAGACAACATAGGTGGACCTTGTGATCATCATGTTAAGCAAAATAAGTCAGACATAAACAAAACAAAACAAAACAAGAACCCTATGATTTCACTAATACGTGGAATATAAACCTGAAAGTGACATAGAAGCAAAAACTCATGGACACAGTTAATTGTTTAGTGGTTATTTGAAGGTAAGGCAGAAGGGAGATGGGAGAGGAGGAGGGGCATGAAATATATGGTGTTGGAAGGAGAACTGACTTGGGGTGGTGAGCACACAATGCAACACACAGATGATGTACTGTAGAACTGTACACCTGGAATCTATGAAGTTTTTACCAAGCAATATCACCCTAATAATTTTAACAACAAAAATGGTCCTTACAATAGTCTTGAAATTTAAGAATATGTGGTTTTCTTGTGATCATTCTTTTATTATTTAGTTTAGAAACTATATCTACCTTATTATTGTTTGGAATTGTTAGAATGTGGTAAAAGAAAAAAAAATTATACAGTGAAATGTATTATGTGACTATATTCAGAAGAAGATATAAAAGTTAAATAAACCATACCTACTATTGATTGTTTTATACTAAGATTTAGGATTTTCCACTGTGCTCAATACAATTGTGAATGTAATCAATATATTTATCCACTTGTTGTTTACATGCTTTTTTAAAAAACCTCTAATTATTCCTTTCTGTGGTCCTACACTGCCTGACATGTGGTAAAAATTTAGTAAACGTTTAAATAAATGGTTACTATATGAATGAAAGACTCAACATGTTAATGGATGAATGAGTGAACCAACCAATCAATTCATCAAGGTGGTATTGTTAATCTGACATCACTCTCACAAAACCTGTATTGAATTGTTTTTTCAGCCATAATGACTCTTTTACTGAATTATTTACACTTCCTTATCTGGCCTAATTAGAACTCGTGACCTATATTTGAGGGACAGGGAACTAAGACTGAGTGTGACCAAGGAGCAGTACAAAATTATGTGAACTGCTATTATAACATTTAGTAGGGATTTTGAATACCCCAAATATTCAGCAATCTCATACACTGGATGCATACACCTCCTCCTCCCTGTGTCCAGCTTGGGCTTCTTCACATGCTTAACAGCAGAGTTCCAGAGGACAAGTGCCAGTGAACAAGTACAGTAAACTCTCAGTTAGCTGGCATTCAAGGAATTGGTAGATGTTGGATAAATGTAATATTTCTTAGATTATTTTGCTGGTTGCTTGACAGTGCCAGTTGCTTGAGTTCCAGTTAATGGGGAGTCTATAGTACTTATTAAATCTCTGCTTGTGTCATGTTTGTTGATTTCCTTTTGGCCACCTATAATCACTTGTCTGAGTCTGGAGTGAGGGTAAGAACGGAGTACATAATATGGATTTCTAGGAGGCATGATTCATTGGGGTGGGGTGGAATTAATATAACAATATACCAAAGAGTAACATAAAAGATTATATTTTTTGGAACAGTCATCTCAGATGCCAAGTAGAGACATTATTAGAAATTAGGAAGACAAAATTTGGGGAGGCCTCTTCAGAGCCTATTTCACCCACCAAGGGAGTGATACATGAAGCTTGAACTAAGGCTGGTAATGGAATAGAAGGTAGTGGGTAAATCTGAAAGTAATTCATGAGTTAAAATCAAGGGCGTTGGTATACTTGAATATGGTTGTGAGAGAGAGGGAATTATGCAAGATGACTCTAAAATTTCTGATATGTGAGCCTGAGTAAATGGTGGTATTATTTCTGAGATGAGAAACCTTGGCTGACAGCAATGCTGTGGTCACAAGTTTGCTACTGTACATTTTGAATTGGAGACTTCTTTTTGTTATCCAAGTGAGAAGAACAAGTAGGTTGATATGCAGGTCTGTGCCAATGATAAAACATTAAAGATCATAATTAAAGTCATGAGTTCACTTTGTAAAAATCATTGCAATGGGATAATTAAGGTAGAAATTCAGATTGATAACTATAGCATTAGAAATGGGAGGCAAAATAGAGAAAGTCTAGTGTTTCCAATTTTAAAAAAAGTTTGTCTGAGATGGGGATAGACCTGTTGGGACACCTGAAAGAAAAAGTTAGTTTATTTGTTAATTCTCTAAGAACAAGAAAAAATTGAACATTAAAATTATTTCTTATAGCCAGAAACTTGGAGAAAAATGTTGAATACTCCAGCCCTCCTTGACTCATCTACTTACCTGATTTTTGAATCAGGTAAATTAATCCTAGTCATCTCCTATAACTTGATGGAGTATATTTAAGAGGTATTTGGAAATTAATATGAAACATCTAATTTACCTAACTCCCTCAGCCTAGAGTCCTTATTCTATATGTTTTTACATGTTTAAATCCTATACATCTTCAAAGGGTAGACTCAAATACACCTTCTGAATTTCTTTTTCTCTCATGTCTACTCCTCTTTAGAATTAGATACTAATATTCCCCTACTTTACCTGTATCCCTTATGTTCTTCTATTCTTCCTTTTGAATGTCCTCTCTTTACCTACCCTGCTACCTTGTTGAGAGCAGTGATTGTTTCTTACACATTTTTCTATCTCTTCAATGCAAGATAGATGATAGGCAATCAAAAAAGTCTTTAGTGAGTGGATGTGTTGGCAGAATTTCAGGAAGAAATCACAATTTTTTAAAACCATTTCTGAACAAGAGCTATGTTTGTGAATATGTAGAGTGAAGGGAGGACCTTCTTCAAAGCATATCATATAGTTTGTTACCTATCTGACCTATTCATTAGACTAATTTTTTTTCAGTTTTTATAGTAAGCGAATTTCTAATTGAGTCTTGCCTCAGGTCAATACCTATAAGAGACAACAAATTTTAGCATGGTGAGTACACAGGCAGAAAGATGGCGGCATTAGAGGAGAACCCTGATAACTGCCTGGAAAGGGACTTATGAACAAAGGGGACTCCACAGGGGAAACCCTGAGAAGCACCCTCTTCTGAGAGAACCACACAATGCAGAACATCACCCAAAGGTTAGAGGAAAAGGGGTAGATCGGCAGAGAGTAGGGGAAGGAGCAGTTTGGGGATAGGAACACGGAGTGCGGCCTGGCGCTGGCAAAAACAAAGGGGGATTGGGGGACCGTGGTCGAAGTGGAGCTGGATTGAGGGCGGGCTGGAAGCTGAGACCTAAGGAGCACAGAAGCCCTATAGGAATGTGGACAATTTAACATCTGAACCCAAGGGGCTGCATGCAGAGCCCTAATCAGATCGCGGAGCCTAAAGTGGAACTGGGACTGTAGAGCATGGTGGCTGCACTTCCTGGCGGGTGGGGTGAGATCAAGGAATCAGCCCACAGCAGCTTGGCACCCCGATTTACAGAGGAGATTGACTGTGAGGGAGCGCTTTCTGAAAATAGGGCTCTCAGAGTGAGGGTTGCGGTTACATTAGACGTGCTCAGAGTGAATCCAGCGATATTAGGAACTCTGCAGAGTTGCCGGCCTAGTGCGGCTGCTGGCCTGGCCTCGGCCAAGCCAAGCCGGCTCACAAAATCGCAGAAGTGATTAAAGGGAGAAAGCGGGAGTGGCTCGCCCCGCCCTCAAGCATGACTGCCGAGCTCCTGCCAGCTCACCCCACCCTCAGGCACAACTGCCTAGCTGCTGCTGGCAGACATGAATTAGAAGGAAAAAGCCTGAGCTGCGTGCCCCGCCCCGCCCACACCCCTGCTGAGCTGCCGCCCTGGCTGCTGGCTCACAGAGGGGAGAAAACCCGAGCTTCTCGCTCTACTGGCACTGAACCACCAGCCTCCATGTGCACAGAGGAATCTGCTATTGTGTCTCAGGCCTGCCCTAACTCCTACCCATACGCCCCCACCCCAGGAAACAAAACTTCACTACCCTGCCTTCTAACGGCTAAAACTGCAACCTAAAGAACAGCTCCAAGGCACAGAACTGACAGCTTCCCTGAACCCTCTCAAAAAATCTCTTCCTCCCACAACTGAGAAGCCCATCTGATAGGAAAACCCCCAGTGGGAAAGCATACTCATGTGCAGAGAAAAAAGAACCACATCACACACAATGCACACCTCAGAATCCAAAGCCCCTCCAGAAGATCAGGGGCTTTCTTTAGTAAAGGAGCTTGCACACTTGGAATCAAATCTAAGTGAAACAGAATTCAGAGCTGCAATAATCAAGGCACTCAGAGAGCTCACTCAATGCTGGCAAAGTACCCAGACACAGTTAAATGACCTCAACAAGAAATTTTCTGAGCAAACTGAGTACTTTGCCAATAAAATTGATAAGTTAGAGCAGAACCAAAAGGAACTCCTTGAAATGAAAGGAATCATAGGAGAGATGAAAAAAGAACTGACCAGCCTGGGAAACAGGGCTGACCACCTAGAGGAAAGAATGAGTGAAATTGAAGATAGAAACATGGATATGAAGGAAGCCGGGATGGCTCAGTGGGTTAAGCACTCACTTTGCAGCACCGGGGACTGAGGATCGAATCCCAGCCCTGGCCCGTGTGGAACCATATGCTGAACTGGGAGCTCCCCCAGTTCAGTTCTCTCTCTGTCTCTGTAACTCTCTCTCTCTCTCCCTCTCTCTCTCTCTCTGTCTGTCTCTCTCTCTCTCTGTCAAAATAAATAAATAAATAAAAATATATTAAAAAAAGAAAAGAAAAGATTTATAAATAAAAAAGAAACATGGATATGTCACAGAGGGAAGAAGAAAGGGAAAGGAGAATCAAGAGAAATCAAAGAGCCCTACAAGAACTCTCTGACTTCATCAGAAAGAACAATATTAGAATAATAGGGGTACCAGAACAATGCGAGATGAAATCTTCTCAGAATCTTCTAAAACAAATAGCAGATGAAAATTTCCCTAGTTTATGGAAGAATTATTGCCTCAAATCCAAGAGGAAAACAGGAGCCCCAACGTCCTAGACCCTAGCAGATCTTCTCCAAGGCACATTGTTCTGAGGATGACAAAAACCAAAGACAAGGAAAGAATCCTCAAGGCTGCCAGGAAATAACAAAATATAACTTTCAAAGAAAAACTTACCAGGCTGTCTCCAGACTTCTCAGCAGAAACTCTGCAAGCCAGGAGGGAGTGGAGCCCAATCTTCAAAATATTAAAAGAGAGAAATTTCCAGAATTAACTATCCAGCAAAATTAACCTTTAGATATGAAGGAGGAATTAAGGCCTTTACAAATATACAGAAGCTGAGGGAATTCTCCAGGTCAAAACCGGCACTTCAAGAGATACTGAAGGAGGCTATTCGACCGGAATCAAGAAATCAAAATAAATGGAGAAAAGTTGAGACAACAAAAAAATAAAATGAAAAGAAGAAATGGATACAGGATATCCTCATATATCAATCATTACCCTGAATGTAAATGGACTGAATTCACCAATAAAGAGGCACAGGATAGCAGACTGGATCAAAAAACAAAATCCAACCATATGCTGCCTGCAAGAGACACACCTCAGCTACAGGGACAAACATAGACTCAGAGTGAAAGAATGGAAAAAAATACTCCAGGCAAATGGCAGTCAGAGAAAAGCTGGAGTGGCCATACTGATTTCTGATGAAAAAGACATCAGGATAAAAAAAATAATAAGACATAAAGATGGTCATTACATCTTGATAAAAGGGACAATACAAGAAAGCATGACACTCAGCAATATATATGCCCCCAATCAGGAAGCACAAAAATTTATAAAGCAAATGTTAACAGAACTAAAAGGAGATTTTGACAAAAAGACAATTATAGTAGGGAATATAAACACCCCACTGACAACATTGGACAGATCATCCAAGAAGAAGATAAATAAGAAAATTGTAGCTTTAAATGATACATTGTAGGAAATGAACATAATTGACATTTACAGGTCATTCCATGCTACAACAAAGGGCTATACATTTTACTCTAGTGCACATGGAACATTTTCAAGGATAGACCA
>PVKE010030480.1:0-19599 GCA_004027555.1 Craseonycteris thonglongyai
ATTCTTTTTTTTTTTTTTTTTTTTTATGGAGGCTTTATTATATAGGAAATTGATTAAATCATTGGCCATTAGTGATTGAACTCAATCTTTTTCGCCTGTCTTACCTCCCAGGAAGTGGGATCGGACTGAAAGTTTTAACCCTCTACTCATATGGTTGGCTCTCCTAGCAAAAAGACTTCATTGTTAAGTACTTTTCAAAAGTAACCTTGTAACCATAGAACCAGCTCAAACTGGTTTCTAATGACATACGGTGTGGTTTTTCAAAGACAACAGACCAAAACCAGTCCATGCAACCAAAACATGTGCTGAGGAGAGAATTCTGACCTCCACTTATACCTAGAAAAAAAAGTCTCACCCCTCCCTACAATGGAACCAGAAGCTCAGCACACAACCGGCACTTGAATACTGGACTCTTTCAGAAGCAAAGGCTCCACTGTCTAGGAAGATCCAGTACTGAGCACCTAACCATATCTTATCATGTATGGCCAAGCTCCAAAGCTGTCCAAAATCTGTCCCATCAGCACTTCATATGCCAACCTATTCACTATAACCCCTTAAAATTTATCCCAAACTCTGGATCAAGGAGACAGATTTGAGCCTTGCCTCCTGTCTTTTTTCCAGTCAACTTCACAATCAAGCCTTTTCTTCTCCCAAAAGCCAAGGTCATTGTATTGGTTTCTATGCATATTGGGCAGTGAGTCCTTGTTCAGTAACAATTCCATTAGCATAACCCCAGTTCTATGGGAAAGGAGTTTGTTATAAATAACAAGACATCCATTTCACCTTGATGGCTTTGAAGACATTTCAAGAACTGAGCACAAGAGACTGAATTTTATGACACAAGATGCTGTTATAACTCAGGAAATTCCAACAGTTTGGGAAGTCTAAAGCCAGAAACTATGGATAAAGAGCAAATATATATATTTTATAAATTACAATATCCCAGTGCCCTGTTCTAATTTACAAACATCCATTAAAAGTCTATACTTCAAACACAGAAGTGAAAAAAGAACTGGAGTGGCCTAAATTTTTTATATATATATATAAGCAGTCACACCCTCTAATTAGCATTTGCGTATCATCACTTCCAGACAGAACAGAAGGATTTCATTCAAATGGGAGGGAGCCTGGGAGGGGAGGATTTACTTTAGAACCAGATAGAGGCCTCTATCTACTTTTTCAATATGCCAGATATTTGCAAAGGAATGGAAATACATTTTATTGTTAAAAAGAGTAACCTGACAACATGCCTGCATGTCTCATAGAAACTTGTCAAAAATATAACATCATGGGACACTGGGTGCATCCAATTCTGTCATATTAATGAAAATTCCCCAAAGCCTCAACATCCACTTTTTCTTTGTGCTTCCAACAAGAAAAGCATTTGAAAGAGAAGGAATGCGGACTTACATGCTCTCAAAGTGTCCTGCTGTTTCATAGAAATGGTTTGTGATAATTTTCCCTCAACTCTTCCCCATAAAGAAAATAGATATATTTTCCTATTATATTTCTCAACCATATTGCTGTTGTTATCCCATTTCCAATATCTGTAGTTTATACGTTATCTATAGCCCTGGTGTTATTTACACTACTGTGACTGCAGCAGTGTTTCCTTGTTTACCCTACTGGAGGCTTCTATTTGTAACTTGTGTTCTATAACTTGTGGTTTTCCCCTGGGCTCCCAGTACATTTATTTCCTGTTATACATGTTACCAAAGATAAAATGACAACAAACATTCCTTTATTTTGGGTACAGGTTTTAGAGGAGACCATGCCAGGAATGTGTTACAGACTCTTTGGAAATGTTGAGATATCTGTTCTGCTCTGATCCTTCCTTAACACTCAGAATGAAACCTTAACATGATGTCAGAACGTTGAGATGCCTGAACACCCTACTATAAAAAGATTCAAGTTACCTGCCTCTCTCTTTAGTGTGCTTGGTGAGGGCACATGAAGTTTCAGTTGAACCCTTTTCAGTTAAATTCTCTCTGGCCAAATCATTTTTCATCATCCAGAACCAGGCCAGTATTATCTAATCCTGAGGCAACACTCACATTGAAACATCAGATACAGATTGCTAAATCTTCTGATCTACCCTATACTCTGAATTTTAACTTTCTTCATGAGATATGTATATGTAGCCAACATTAATATATAGTCACACTCTTGGAGCTTAAAGGAATTTATGATGTCTCTGGAGATTAGTCATTAGTCTAGAAGTTGTTGGAAAGTATTTTCACTTTGTACTGAACTTGATTTTCATGGCAAGCCAATTTTTATGGAATATCACATTCCATTTTGGCTGAAAATGAAATCATTATTGAGAAAATCATAAGTGTATCTGTCTGAAAGTACAAACTCTGACAATTAAGCTGGTGAACTTACCCTAGAAATAGTGCTACATACCTCATTGCTGAATGTCACTACAGTCACCTTCAATGTACTCCCCTTGGGAAGCTATGCACCAATGTCAGTGCCTAGTTCGCCCTTCAAAGCAATTTTGAAATACTTTATCTGGGATGGCCATCAGAGCCCTTGTATTAACCTTGATGTCCTGAATGTCATCAAAATGTCTTCCTTTCAGTATTTCCTTTATCTTTGGGTAAAGAGAAAAGTCATTGGGGGCCAGATCAGGTGAGTAGGGAGGGCATTCCAATACAGTTATTTTTTTCATTGGCTAAAAACTCCCTCACAGACAGTGCCAAGTGAGCTAGTACCGTACATTGTTGTGCTGCAAGAGCCATGAGTAATTGGCCAAAAGTTCAGGATATTTTTGTCTCACTTTTTCACACAGCCTTTACAGCACTTCCAAAAAGTCAACTTGGTTAACTGTCTGGTTGGTATAAATTTAGAATGAACAATTTCTCTGATATCAGAACAAGTTAGCAACATCACTTTTACTCTTGACTAGGACTAATAGAAAAGTTTGGTCATGGGAAATTGTCTGACTTCTATTATGCACTTTGATGTTTTGTTTCCGGGTTGTATTTGTACACCCGTGTATCTTCACCAATGATAACATGGCTCAAAAAATTGTCTTGCTTCTTCAAAAGTCCTTGGCATACATAAGCTCCAACATTCTCATGACGGCACACAAAATCACTCAACAGCAATAATGAACGCCTCTTGGCAAGACACCACCAAGCATCAACACCCAACACACCTGAGACACTGATATACCAAGGTTATGAAACCTTACTGAGTTCTTTGTACAATGCTGCCAACATAAGCTCACACTGGCAAATTCACAAACTTAACTGTCAGACCTTGTATACTGACTCATATTACTTTAGTTCTAACTGTTCCTCTTATGCCATATTCACAGATCCAACTAGAATTAAATAAAGTTATAATTGGCAAAAAGGTGATTATGTTCTTAATACAACAAAGAAAGGATAATATACCCAGTCAGAAAATCATTTCTAAATCAAGCCAGTTACTTGGTTATGTGAGCTTAGATAAGTCATTTAACTTCTCATTTTCTTTCCTTGAATTATGAAGGTGTTAGTGTCTGTCTTCATAAAGTAGCTGTGAAGCTCAAAATAGAGACAGCACAAAAGTAGCTTTACATCAAATGGAAATGGTTATAGCATGTAAAATACAAAGTATGTAATATTTATGAATCTAATCATTTAACGAACAGCAGATAGTTACTATACCAGAAACAGATATAACTAGGATAGAGTTCTTATAAATCTGGGCTCACAGTCTAACTTCATAAGCAAATAAATAACTAAAAACTGTTTGGTAAAAGTAAATGAGATGGAGATCACCTTCCACCACTACTACCTTAGACAGTTAATAAGTATTAAGAGCTAACACTCTATCAGGCCCCATAACAAGTTTTACATACATTACCACATGTAAACTTCAAAATCCTCTATTGTCACCATTTTACAGATGATACAATTAAAATTGGACAAATTGAGGCAGTTTAAGTGACACTAGAACTTCTAACTTAAAATATCAGAATAGGTGAAGATTTCAGAGGTGAGTTAATTTTTAAACATTTCAGGTTCCTTTAAATCATCCAGTTGATAAATTAAAGCAGACATTTTAGAAACAGGTCTGGAACATGAATCTGAGGTTCAGATTTGAACATCATCAGTTAGCTACCAAACCTTTGGGCTTTGTCTCCACAAGAAGAATTTGAACAGCAAGAAAGGAATATGAAGACAATCACGTGTGAGATGTCCATTCTCTCAAGAAGAACCTAGGTTTCAGGAGTCTCGGTTCCTGGGCTTGTTAACAGTCAGGGTTGTTTCAGCCTTAGAAAGGCTGTGAGTTAGAGAAAAGTTTCATGTGTTTTAAGTTCTCTGATCAGCTCACCCCTAGAAGAGGAAGCAGAATCTACACTACAAATCATCAGCTACCACTGGAAGCAGAGAATTCCAGGACATCATGACATGTGAGCCCTCTTTTATGACTAAGGCTTTACCTTAATCTTAATGAGTAATAAGAGACTTTATTTGGGAGAAATTACATATTTTATATTGTCTTCATTTTCTTTTACATACTATTTGCCTTTAATACTTTTTATCCTTTTGTATTTTATACAAATTATCTATTCTATATTGCAGTTTTCCTTAAAAGAAAATCTATTTACATTGATAGTAACTTTGGTCCTTGTACACTAGACTCTAATAGTGATACTATGGACCCACCAAAACCTGTATGCTGGTGTGCAAATAACGGAAGTACCTAGCAAGGTACCCAAGGTCAGATTCCCAAGCAGGATAACTTTGCAACTTCACAATTTTGGAGGTAGCAAAGGCTACTATTTAAAAAATATGGGGAACAATAGAAGGCTGGTGCACATATCTAGCAACAAAGCTTGAGGTTGATAGTGTATTGACAAAGAACAATCACAACTAGTAACAAAACAAACAACTTTAACTAGTTCCTAATTTTTAAGAAGTGTTTATAAATCTGAGTAACCAGCTAAGAAAATATTTACTCAAAATAGTAAAACAAAGATCTATATTTCCTAAGAGGTAGAAATCAGTATTACTTAGATACATTTCAAAAATTCTATGTCTGAAATTATCTTTCTTTAAAAGTTATTTTGAGGTCTTGTTTGTTGTTAAATGCCATGTATTGTAGGCCTCATTAACACTTGTATTATTGATTATGTATTACTGATCACATTGATTATGTATTACTGATCACATTGATCATGTATTCATTCTAACATTTTCATCAGGAGAATGCTGAGTAGCTCATCAGGTTGAGCACTTGCCTTGCAGCCACAAGGTCCAGAGGTCAAATCCTGGCCCTGACCCATGCAAACGCATGTGATGAATGGGAGTGCAATTTGTAATCTCCAGGATGGTGGTAAAAGTTCTCGCTTCCCACGTGAGAGGCCCCCAGTTTGGTTCCTGCCCCACATGAACCTGTGTGGAATGAAACCAGGTCACAACTAGTGATGTACAAGCATGGAGACTGTTCTGGGCTCTCTTCCTTTCTCTCTCTCTCTCTCTCTCTCTTTCTCTCTCTCAGCTTTTCTCTCTCTCTCAGACACACACACATGCACTTTCTCTCAAAACAATGAAATAAAACTTAAAAAAAAGTCATCATTGAATCAGGGATGCCAGGATAGTTCAACAGATTAAGTGCTTGCCTTGCAACCACAAGGTCTGGGGATTATATCCCAGATCTGTCCCATGGAAACCTATATGCTAAACTATGGTGAAATTGGTAACCACTGGGATGGCAGCATATGTTCTCACCTCCCATGAGGGAAGCCCCCAGTTCGATTCCTGCCCCTTCAGCCCCAATATCCACCTGTGTGGAATGAAACTGTTACAACTAATGATGTACAACTATGGAAAATGCTTTGGATCCTGCTCCTTTCTCTCTCTCTCTCTCCCTCTCACCTTCTCTCAAAACAATAAAATAAATCTTTAAAAAAATTATCATCAAATCATCTTAAAACATAAAAAATATCTTTTTATTTCTTTATTTTATGTTTTAGATTTACATATCAGGAAATAAACTAAAATTTATGATATAATTTTAATTTATATTATCAATCTGAACTGTTCTGGATCATAAGGTTTTTCTCCATTGTACACAATACAGATTGACTTGATTAGGAATAGGCACTACATGAATGGGTCACACTGAGTCCTGTTCTTAATTGTAAATAAACTTTCTTTGACATTTTCAAATTCAATTCACTAAGGAATGGTTATTACTGGGCAGAAATTAATTTATTTACAATAATCACAGGAATTGTTAAAATCTTAAATTTCATAAGGCATATATTAGCCATTTTTCACTTTTTTCTTTTAGCACTTTAGCATAGAAAATAACGAGGCAAAATGACGCTTTTTCATCTGTGATATTTGAGGTGTGAAGGAAATGTGTTGTACTTCTTTCTAACTTATGCAAAAGTGATTTGGGGTGGTTTCCAAGAGAAGAAAATATTTTTACACAGCTACAAGGTAAGTATTATATGCCTGAATTGGACAGAGAAATGGTCTTTATTTTTAAAAGGTTTAAAATTAGAGGTACAATATCACCAACAACACACATTTGCAGAAGCGATTCACAATTTCCAAGGTACTTTTACATTCATTATCTCAATTAAGTTTCAGAAAACCTCAAGAAAAAAATGAGAAAGATAACATCTCTATCTGTAAAAATTATTTGAATTTTTAAAATAAAATTTGCTATATTTTTTTCTTTTAGTGTGAAATTTCTGAACATACACAGTTATTTAAGAAAAATATAAAGTTAAAATCAAAACAATAAATTGGAGGCTAAAAAATTACTTGCTGAATTTTTGAAGTATGAACACTCAATATAATTCAGATATGTTTGTACCAAAAATGAACTGAAGGATAACATTTGGCTAGAAAATAAAGTATATTTTGGCAATTTTTGCCTAGCAGAGCTTCCTTCATTCTCATTATAAACAAAAATTCATTTGGTTTACCAAAATCAACCTAAATTATCCTGAATTTACCTTATAAATTAATAAAGATAATTGGATCCTTTTAAAAACTAGTGCAACTCTGCTTGATTACTTTATTAAATAGATTTTATTTATTTATTTTTTAGAGAGACAGAGACAGAGAAAAGGGGGAGAACCCAGAGCAGTCTCCACAGTTGTAGTCATCGATTTTTGACATGGTTTTGTTCCACACTGGTGGGCTGGGGGCCTCTTGCACAGGAGGCACCTCCCCCTCAAGCCAGGGTCAGAACTGGGGGGCAACAACCAAACTGGGGGCTTCCTGCATGCGAAGCATACTCTAGTTCAGCATATGGGTCCACACGGGCCATGGCTGGGATTCAATCCTGGGGGTTGGGATTTAATCTTCGGTCCCCAGGGCTGCAAAGTGAGTGCTTAACCCACTGAGCCATCCCAACTTCCCCTTGGCTTGATTACTTTGTTACCTTTGAATTTCTGATAAATAAATCAGCCTTATGAAGGCCACCTTAAAAAAAATTGAAACTGGGAGTCTAATCCTGATTTAAAATATCTTAAAATATTTTATACTTATCTTTCAGATTTTATCCAAGGGTTCAAAATCTTCTGTAGACTCTATCCCGTTAATTCTTAGAAGACCCCAGGGCACCAATTGCAGTAGAGGTTTTCCTATTACTATCACCCTTCTCATAAAAGGGAGGCTCTAGCAGATTCCATAAATTGCCAAAGTTAAGCCCTGAATTCGGTCCCCAGGCTCTCTTTCCACATGGCATTTTCCCTGCAATAAATAACATCGCTGTTCTAAAAACGGACTCTTCTTTTATGTATTACACAGCAGAATTCAAAATAATATGAGTTACTCAGTACTATGATATTTATTTTAGGCTATGTACACTTATGAAACACCTGAAATGTTGCACTCTTAATCATTTGTTTTGCCCTATTTAATGATCTTTGGGGAATTGCACTGTGATTGGTATGACTATGGAGATTGGTATATAGCATTAAGGAGACTTGAAATGGCAATACCAGCTCATTCACAATTTTATCACCTACTGCATATAGACATAGTAGAGTTTAGGTAAGTTGAATAAAAGGTCCCTCAAAGTTTGACAAACTTGGTAACTCATCAGGAAAATCACAGATTAAGTGGTGTGGATTCTAATTCAGGTGAAGACAATTCTGAAAACATAATTAGAGTTGGAGAAACAAATTATGGTTTTCTTCCTTGAATTAAGTTCTTTTCTATTCATTTCAAAAAGATCTAGAAAGTTAACTTTTTTTAAATAATGGGCTTCCTACTACTGCTTCCCAGCATGAAGTCATAATTCTCTGTTTGTGGCATCATAATAATTTCCGTAGAAATTAATGATGATATCAGAGCTTAAGACTGGAGCTTCAAGGAGGAAAGAAGCTATAGAAGCCAATGATATCTTAAAAATAAAGACTATGTTTTCAAGCAGATGTTCCTAAAACAAAAGAAATGAATGGAAAAATTACCCACATTAAGGGAAAATCATAATTAGAATGTAGATGATTATTAAGTAATCATTTGGCTAATGATCTCTTTTCTAAAATAAAAGATAAAAATTGAAAAAGGGAAAAAAACTGAGGGAATAGAGAATCTGGCTCAAGTAAGGCTCTTTTTTAAGTAGTATAGTATACACCGACATATTGTCTTAGTGAACTTTGTGTTCCAGATTGCCTGAAGTAAAACGGCCCAGCGACTGACAAGGGAACAGAGAGTGAGAGTCACGAAACTATTATCAAAATGGTAGTTTGTTATGTGAATAATTTGTAATAAAAGATTTGGTATAGATTACTAGCTCACAAACAAAGGGGTGTTACTTCTACCCTGACCCTCTATATCAATGAGATAATCTTTTATTATCTAATCTGTTATTTTAAATACAGGTAGCTATATAGTTCTTAAATATAGGAAAAATTGCTTAGTGTTTTAAGTACACTGAAGAGAAAATTGTCAGGCACTGCTGAATCCCCAGGGAAACTGTTCATTTTCACTGAGGTACTTTGAGGAAGGTATGACATAAGACATATTCATGTATTAGTGATACACGTAAGCAGTTTAACACTAATTATCAGAGTAGAGATTAATTCTCATGTATTTATCATGATCTTGCCACACAAAACATGAATTATATGTTTCAGATTTGTTTGAACCCTTCTTCTGTTGGTGGACATATATACCTAGTACAGCACCAACAAATGTTCTATGAAGTAAAAATGTATTTTCTCATGTATTGCTGGAGTAGTGAAAAGATAAGAAAGAAGAGAGATGGTAAGCAGCTTCTCAGTCGGCTGCCAATAAACCTGACTTCCTGGTATTCACAACCTTGTCTAATCTCCATTTGGGTGTGGGGCTGGCCTTCTTAACTTTCTTCTAATATAACATGGCAGAAGTGACAGGATAGCAATTTGGGGATAAGTTATAAATGTACTATGCTTCCACCTTGGACACCTGCTTTTCTGTTTCTCATTTGGGAAAAGTTAGCTGCCATGTCTTGCCAGTATGACTGTTAAAGTTTTCCTGAAACTTTCCTGAATTTAGCACTGAAAGTCTTATATAAGGAACAGTTAGTCACCTTAGCAAGGGGCTCATGTGAGCTTTGAATCACCTGAAGTCTGTAAACAGTTGCGTGAATGAATGTGGAACAGTATCTTCTAAAGACGAGGCCAGAAACTCCTTCTTGTAAAGGTCTAATAATATTTCAGGCTTTAATAGGCTGCCCATTTAATAGCTCTGACTTTGTGTTTAAACAATATGTGGGATTTGTTTTAATTAGGTATGGTAAAACACATAGACCTGAAAACAATTATCATGAAGAAAAATATTTTAATTATATTCACTGTCCCCTGGAAATAGAAGGCATAGCATGACATATAAGGCTACTGGAGAGAGTATATAGGAACAATCTGGAGAGAGGAGGGAGTGGGGGAGAGGAAAAGAAAGAGAGAGAGAAAGAGAAACTGCAGGTAAGATCCCCTATTGTATTTTCCTGGGAAGAAATGGGCAAGACAAGGCACACCAGCTAATTGAGTTTAGGATTGTACAGTTTGAATAATTTTGGCAGACTCCAGGTTGTAGGGGCTGTCCCTGCTTGTCTGATACATGGCCTTGGGGTAATTAGGGCAGAAAATAATGGCCCAGAGTTGATATAGGAGATAGTTGGAAGTAGGGGGTCTGGACTGATTAGTTGGTTTGCATATTAAAGATGTTCTTTCCAAGGCAAAATTTTTACTCTCTCTATAGGAATTAACCCTGGGAAGGGTACGCCCTCCTAAATCAACAAGGCCTCAGATGTCAGAACATCAAGAATACATTAAAAATAACACACACTTAAAGCACACAAGTTCTCAACTTGGCCACTGTAAATCAAAAACAATCACTGACAATATATAAACAAATGAGCACGGCCGTGTTTCAGTAAGCCAGTATGTGAACTGTTTTTTAAGGCCCATTAACAGCCACTTGACTTGAGTAAGTTTGGAAGTAGGTCTTTCCCCAATTGAACTTTCAGAAAAGACTGCAGTTCAGGCCACAGCTTGACTGCATCCTCCTGAGAGACCTTGACCCAGAAGCACCTAACTAAGCTATACCCAGATTCCTGATCCACAGAAAGTACAGGGCAATATTTGTTTTTTAAAGGCATTATGCTTTTGAGTATTTGCTATATTAACTAGACTGATCAGATGTACCATTTTAAATGGGACAGTAAACAATGGTACTGTTCCATTTCAAACAAGACATATAGTCAGTCTAGTCTTACTGGGTTAAATTCAAGGTGTCAATAGGGTGACCACACATATGGTTTGAAACTGGACAGTACCGTTATGTTCTGTCCCATTTAAAATGGGATATCTGGTCAGCCTATTAACAACAGATAACAAATATAAATAGATTGAGTGGATCTTGAGTCTTTGATAACTTTTATTTTATATTATTTTATTTTAATTAATTAATTAATTTTTTTAATTTTTGAGAGTAGGGGAGAAAGAGAGGGGGAGAAAGAAGAGGGGAGGGCCTAAAGCAGTCTCCATAGTTGTACGTTATCAGCTGTGGCTGTGCAGGGTGGGAACTGAACCAGGGACCTCCTGCATGAGAGCTGAGAACCTTCACCCCAGGGCTCAGTGGTTACCAGTTATGCTGCAGCTGAGCACAGGCTGGGCTGGAACTGGATCCCCGGACCTCAAGGTCACAAGGCAAGTGCTCAACTTCTCAAGCTATCCTAGCATCCCCACTATTTTTTTTTTTTAACTTTATGCTTCATACTAGAACTTCTACAAAATCTTTATTGGGTCACATTTTTTAGACTCTGCTTCAACATTTCCCTTGGAAATCCCTTAGGCCTCAGGACATCCATTTTATTTTTCAATTAGTCTAATCGTTTTTTAAAAGAGCATTTCTTGAGATTAGAATAGGAGACCAAAGGTTTTCTCTTAAAAGTATGTACAAGTGCCCCATCTCTGGTTCTGTGGTTGAATTCTCTAATATTTAATCTCGGGAGCAGATGATTTTAACCACTCCTTCTTCTATGCCATCAAATCATTTTCAATAATGTGATAATCATTAATCACTACTTTTAAAATGTTCTTTGTTTTAAAAAATAATTTTAAAGGAATGAATAAATGTTAATTTTAGAGATACTGGTCAAAGACAGTAATGTATTGTGTGAACAGAAATTCACAGTCACCAAACAGAAAGAGTATATCTTTGCTATGGTCTGAAAATTTGTGTCCCCTTAAAATTTGTAACATGAAAATCTAACCCCTAACAGTAGGTAAATGTGGGGGCCTTTTGGAGATGGTCAGTTATAAAGGTGAAGCCTTCATTTATCACTACGTCATAAAAGAGGTTCCAGAGAGTTCCCTCATTCCAGGAAGCCCTCACTCATACTGAATCTGCCAGTGCTGTGATCCTGGACTTCTAGCCACAAGAACTATGAGAAATGGATGTTGGGTTTTTATTAACTATCAAGACTGGGGTATTTTGTTCAGACAGCCTGAGTGGACTAAGGCAATTTTGCATGTGACAACCCATTTCACAATTTTATACTTTAAACACAAATCTCTAACTGGTCACATTGAATAACAGAACTTCTGTGATTCAAGTTATATTTCTTCATCTTCTTCATTCTACTAATGTTGTTTATTTTAAATCTGTTACAGGACTACATAATTCCATAGTGACTGAAACCACAGACTGCAACTAAAGCAAGCTTGAACAGTTCATAAACATTAGACACTTAGTCTAGGCGATGCTGGGATGGTTCAGTGGATTGAGTGATTGTCTTACAGCTCTGGGGTCTGAGAATCAAATCCCAACCCTGGCCCATGCAGACACACATGCTGAACTAGGGTGTGCTCCCAGTTCAGTTCTCACCAGGGCAAGTTTCCATTGTGGGAGGCCCCTGGCCGGTTCTTGCTCTGCTCAGCCCTGTGCCCACCTGTGGACTGAAACTAGATAGAAAACTAATGACATGAAACTATGAAGACTGCTCTGGGCCCTCACCCTTCTCTCTATCTCTCTGTCAAAAAGAATAACAATTGAAAAAAGAAGAAGAAGAAACTTATCCTCAAAACACATTCCTGTATCTGAGCCTGTCAGGATTGAAGTCTGGAAGTTTTCCAAATTAGTTCCTATGCAGAAGACAATATTCTTGAAGTATAAGTAATAAAAATGTGCCTATCTGAAGCTGACCTATCGATTACTGAAAAAGAGTAACTGCGACAAGTCTTTTAAACTCCGACCAACAAAAGCCTTTTGGTGGAGAAGCGTTCTGTTTTGTTTTTCATTGCCATTGTTCAGAATTGCTGGCACATGGTGATAATAAAAAGCAAACTAACTTTCACTTGGTTTTATTATTTCTGAGTCACCCTGTTACCAGCAATGAGGGTAGTCTTTCCTCAGTACCTTCTCTTGAAATACTCCTGAAAATGTAAAAATCTACTTCATAAAGCCCAATAGAGCATAGCATCTCTGTTGACGATCTGGCAGAGGGCCCTCCAGCACCTGACCAGTGCATGGTGGGAAAGGGCAACTCAGAATCCATGGAAGGCCTTTCCACAGAAGCATCAGAGCTCCCTGGATAAAATCTACAAATCCAAATGAAACCTACCTAGCAGCTTCTGACTTGTTCCAGAAGTATGGGATAGGGGTGGGGAAAAGAAAGTTTGAAATGTATAGCATCTAATGCTGCCTTGTGAAAAACTTTCTAAATGATCTGGAATTAGAAACATCTATCAACTATGCTAGGAGGAAGATGGAAGTATCCTTCTATTTACTCTACCTCACTGTTCTCTCTGTATAAACAGAAATTTATGTCACAACACGTTATAACATAAAGAGTTCTTCAAAGAGTCTGCAGTTCAAAATGTAGGCTAAAGATATCAGAGCTGTGCCAGGCAGTTCCTTTAATAAGAACATTATGGGTCCCTTTTCCTGGACTTTAGAATAGTTACAATATTCATTAATTTTTTGAAATTGTAATTTGTTGATATTCTAAAGAAATACTCACTCATGTATCTAATTATTTTCCTTAAAGAAGGTTCCCAAATTATTTAAGATTTAGATCTCAAAATCTTGGCCACCCCTACTGAAAGGCATCAATTGGACCAAACCCTATTTCTTCTTCATCAACAAATAAGGAAATGGAGACCTAAAGAGGTTTCATTTATCCTCCATCTACATAAATACCCTTAAAATACATGATGGTCACTTTCACCTCCTTTCAAAAGCTTCTCTTTTTCTTTTACCAAACTTTCACAGAGAGGATTTGCTATATCATCTGACTTTATTCTAATAATATAAGGGTCTCTTACTTTTCTTCTGAATAAATTATTTCTATTTTTAGTTGTTTCTCAAATAATTTGTTTTGCAGATCTGTAATATGTAAACTGTTCCATTTTCTCTTTTCTGAGCCCATTAGATTTTCCTGATGTCCCTCTTAAATTGTAGCACCCAAAACTATACATATGGCCTGAATTTTTGTTTAATACTCACTTATGAAAATACAGAGCACTTTTCTTTGGTTAGACTGATTCCAATAACCATACCACACCAAATAACCATTTCACACTGTTCTTTATGAATGCAACTTTAAAAAGTGGTCAGAGATTTAGAGACAATATGAGATGATATGGATACTTATAACTATATCTTTTATTAAGAAAATTTTTTAAAAAGTCAACAACAATCTCAATTTCAGTGTCAGAATTGTCTTTCAAAGTCAATTTCAGAATAGCACTTAAAGCATGCTGAAAAGGAAAATAAGAAATGCTTTATTGCCTATCACAGTGTTTGTATATTATTATATTTCATTAGTATATTGCATATTGCAGTATTATATAACACAAGCCATTACCTTTAGCACCCTCTGGTGCTGGCCTACTAGTGCACAAGTATTCAAGTCTTTTTTTTTTTAAGATTTATTTTTATTGTTGTTGACAGAGAGACAGAGAGACAGACAGAGACAGAGAGAGACAGAGAGAGAATGAGGGGGGCCCAGAGCAGTCTCCATAGTTGTACGTCATCAGTTTTTGACATGGTTTCACTCCACACAGGTGGGCAGGGGGCCACACAGGGCAAAAACTGGTCAGGGGCCTCTTACATGGGAAGCTCACCTGATGAGAATCACACTGCACCCCAGTTTAGCATATACATCCTCACAGGCTGGGGCTGGGATTTGACCCTCAGACTCCGGGGCTGCAAAGCGAGCACTTAACTGAGCCATCTTGGCTTCCCCAAGTACTCAATTCTTATATCACCATAAGAGACAACAGTCTGCAAGGAGAAACGGTCAGAACATTCACTTGAATCCCTATCTTACACAGCTATTTCTATCTGAATGAGGTACTATGGGTAGAAGATGATTCAAAAATAAAAAAAATAATGAAAGATTTTTTTAGTTGCTCTAAAACTTTTGAATCCTCTTGCCACTGCCAGGAGAGATCTTGGACATTTGTTCAGTCTATAATTAAAAGGGCTTCTAGGTTTTTACTCTTTGGCTTTGTTCACAATTTGGCTTTGTTCTGACTACTCATCAATCTCACAGGGTGTGTCTGTGAGTGACATGAAGAAATGAGGCACAAGCATTGTTTATAACACTGCTTAGAAGAAGAAAATAAGTTTTCTTCTAACATTCTCACTTCTTCTGTCTGGAATAATAGTCAAATTGGCATAAAAAATATTAATAAGACAAAAACCCCCAAACTTGTTATGTATGTACATGTGGGGGTTCCCTAAGAATATAGGACCCAGGAAAGCCGGGATGACTCAGTAGGTTAAGTTCTTGCTTTGCTGCCCCGGGGACCAAGGATCAAATCTCAGCCTCGTCTCATGCAGACGCATATGCTGAACCGGGGTGTGCCACCAGTTCAGGTATCACCTGGGCGAGCTTCCCATGTGGGAGTCCCCCTGGCCCAATTCCTGGCCTGTGCAGACCCGTGCCAACCTGTGGAGTGAAACTATATTAAAAAAAACTAGAAGAAAAAAAGATGGTGGCATGAGAGGAGAACGCCAATAACTGCCTGGGAAGGGCCTTGTGAACAGAAGGGAATCCACAGGGAAAACCTGAGAAGCAACCTCAACTAGGAGAACCACATAACGCAGAACAACACCCAAAGGTCAGAGAAAATAGGGGAGAGCGGGAGAGGGAAAGGGAAGCAGTGGTTTGGGGACAGAGACTCGGAGCGCGGCCCGGGGCTGGCAAAAACAAAGGGGGATTGGGGGACTATGGTGAAAGTGGAGCTGGATCGAGGGCGGGCTGGAAGCCGAGACCTAGGGAGCGTGGAAGCCCCACAAGACTGTGGAGAATTTAACATCTGAACTCAAGGGACAGTACGCAGTGCCCTAATCAGATCATGGAGCCTAAAGGGGAACAAGGACTGTGGAGCAGGGCACCAGCCCACAACAGCTCAGCACCCCGGATTTATGAAGAAGATTGACTGTGAGAAATCGCCTTGTGAAGACAGGGCTCTTGGAGTGAGGGCTGGAGCTTGAGTGGGCACAGCTGCATTGGACGTGCTTAGAGTGAATCCGGCGGTCTCAGCAGAGCCGGGAGCGTAGAGCGGCTGCCGCCCGAGCTACGGCCTGTGCGCGCAGGGATTTCGGCGCCCCGCCAACCGGGCCGCTGTGGCACCTCTGCGTGCATGCACCCAGGCTTACGGTACCCCACCAACCGGGCCGCAATGGCACTGCTGCCTGCTTGCCAGCGTGCAACCAGGCTTTCAGCACCCTGCTCACCAGGCCGCTGCGGCTCTGCGGCCAGCACGCAAGTGCACAACTGGACTTTCGGCACCCTGCCCACTGGGCCACTGCGGCACCTCTGCTTGCTCACCAGTGTGCAACCGGGCTTTTGGCACCCTGCTCACCAGGCCGCTGCAGCGCCACTGCCTGTGCGCGAGACCGGCATTCAGTGCCCTGCCCACCAGGCCATTGCGGCACTGCTGCCTGCTCGAGAGCGTGCAACGGGGCTTTTGTCATCCCGCCCACCAGGCCGCTGGGGTGCTGCAGCCCGCGCGCGCAACGGGGCAGCCGACCAGGACGCCGCAGTGTCATTGCCTGCGCGCGGGACTGCGCAGCCAACCGGGGCCTCTGCCAAGCCCCAGCCAATCCAAGCACTGCTCTGCGGGTGTGGCTTGCAGATACCATTGAAGGAGGGGCAGGCAAGCAGAGGAGAGAAAGACCAGAGCTCCTGCACCCAGCCAGCACAGAACCACCAGCCCCCATGCTGAAAGAGGAATCTGCTATTGTGTCTCAGGCCCACCCTAGCTTCCACTCATATGCCCCCACCCCCAGCCACACCTTTACTACCCTGCTATCTAACAGCTAAGACAGCAACCTGACCTGCCCCAGGACACAGAAGCTGTCTGCTTCCCCCAACCCTCCCCCAAAATCTCCTTCTCCCACAACTGAGCCCAAAAGAAAAAATAAAGAGAAGCCCATCTGATAGGCAAACCCCCAGAGGGAAAACAGACTCATGCGTAAAGCAAAAAGAACCACATCAAACACAATGCACACCTCAGAATCCAAAGCCCCTCCAAAAGATCAGGGGCAGTCTTTAGTAAAGGACCTTGCATACTTGGAATCAAATCTAAGTGAAACAGAATTCAGGGCTGCATTAATCAAGACACTCAGAGAGCTCACTCAATGCTGGCAAAGTACCCAGACACAGTTAAATGACCTCAACAAGAAATTTTCTGAGCAAAATGAGTACTTTACCAAAAAATTGAGAAACTAGAGCAGAACCAAAAGGAACTCCTTGAAATGAAAGGCATCATGGGAGAGCTGAAAAAAGAACTGACCAGCATAGGAAACAGGGCTGACCAGCTAGAGGAAAGGATGAGTGAAATTGAAGATACAAACACGGAAATGTCACAGAGGGAAGAAGAAAGGGAAAGGAGAATCAAGAGAAATGAAAGAGCCCTACAAGAACTTTCTGACTCCATCAGAAAGAACAATATTAGAATAATAGGGGTACCATAAAGAAGCGAGATGAAATCTTCTCAGAGTCTACTAAAACAAATAGTGGATGAAAATTTCCCTAACCTGTGGAAAGAATTACAGCCCCAAATCCAAGAGGAAAGCAGAAGCCCTAACTACCTAGACCCTAGCAGATCTTCTCCAAGGCACATTGTTCTGAAAATGACAAAAATCAATGACAAAGAAAAAATCCTCAAGGCTGCCACGGAAAAACAAAATATAACTTTCAAAAAAAAACCTATGAGGCTATCACCAGACTTTTCAGCAGAAACTCTGCAAGCCAGGAGGGAGTGGAGCCCAATCTTCAAAATATCAAAAGAGAGAAATTTCCAGCCAAGAATTAACTATCCAGCAAAGTTAACTTCTAGATATGAAGGAGGAATTAAGTCCTTTACAGATATACAGAAGCTGAGGGAATTCTCCAGCTCAAAACTGGCACTCCAAGGAATACTAAAGGAGACTATCCGACCTGAATCAAGAAATCAAAATAAATGGAGAAAAGTTGGGACAACAAAAAAATAAAAAGGAAAGAATAAATGGATACAGGATATCCTCATATATCAATCATCACCCTGAATGTAAATGGACTGAATTCACCAATAAAGAGGCACAGGGTAGCAGACTGGATTAAAAAACAAAATCCAACCATATGCTGCCTATAAGAGACACACCTCAGCCACAGGGACAAACATAGACTCAGGGTAAAAGAATGGAATACAATACTCCAGGCAAATGGCAGTCAGAGAAAAGCTGGAGTGGCCATACTGATTTCTGATAAAAAAAGACATCAGTATAAAAAAAAAATAATAAGACATAAAGATGGACATTACATCTTGACAAAAGGGACAATACATCAAGAAAACATGACACTCATCAATATATATGCCCCCAATCAGGAAGCACCAAAATGTATAAAGCAACTACTAACAGATCTAATAGAAGAATTTGACAAAAATACAATTATAGTAGGGGATCTAAACACCCCCCTGACAACATTAGACAGATCATTCAAGCAGAAGCTAAATAAGGAGATTGCAGCTTTCAATGATACATTACAGGAAATGGACATAACTGACATTTACAGGTCATTCCATCCTACAACAAAGGGCTATACATTTTACTCTAGTGCACATGAAACATTTTCAAGGATAGACCATATCCTGGGACTTAAATCCAACCTCACCAAATTTAAGGGCATCCAAATCATACCAAGTGTATTCTCAAACCACAAAACGCTGAAACTTGAGATCAACTGCAAAAGATCAAGTACAGTGAGAACCACATATACATGGAGATTGAACAACATGCTATTAAAAAGTGACTGGGTCAAAGAGGAAATAAAACAAGAGATTAAAAAAATTGTAGAAACGAATGACAATGAAAACACGACGTACCAGAATTTCTGGGACACAGCAAAAGCAGTATTAAGAGGGAAATTTATATCATTACAGGCCTATCTCAAGAAACAAGAAAAACTACAAGTAAACACCCTCACATCTCATCTTATAGAGCTAGAAAAAGAAGAACAGAAGTCCGCCAAAGCCAGCAGAAGAAAAGAATTAATAAAAATCAAAGCAGAACTTAATGAAATTCAGAATAGAATAACAATAGATAAAGTTAACGCCACAAAGAGCTGGTTCTTTGAAAAACTCAATAAAATCGACAAACCATTGGCTAGGCTCACCAAAGGACAAAGAGAAAAAGCTCATATTTCCAGAATATGAGATGATGAAAGGGGAGAGATTACAACTGATGCTGCAGAAATACAAACAATCATAAGAGATTATTATGAAAGACTCTATGCCAACAAATTTGACAACCTAGAGGAAATGGACAAATTTCTAGAAACATATAGTTTACCTAAACTGAACCAAGAAGATTTGGATGACCTAAACAGACCAATCAACAGTACTGAACTTGAAACAATTATCCAAAAATTGCCCAAAGGCAAAAGGCCTGGACCAAATGGCTTTACCAATGAATTCTACCAGTCACTCAAAGAAGAACTAATGCCCATCCTCCTCAAACTACTCCAGAAAATTCAAGAGGAGGCAGTACTACCCAACTCTTTCTATGAAGCTAATATCACCCTAATACCAAAACCTGGGAAAGACAATACCAAAAAGGAAAACTAGTGGCCAATCTCACTGATGAACACTGATGC
>PVKE010030481.1:0-19599 GCA_004027555.1 Craseonycteris thonglongyai
CCCCCATCTTTTGCCTCTATCCAGTTTTCCCCAGGTGTCTTAATTATAATTTCCTGTCCTTACTCTTCTACTCACTATGAAAAAACTACTCTATGAAAACTTCTTCAATGATATCATTCGCAATTCTAGCATTTCTACTTTTTAACCGGTAGCACTTCCTCCTGCCAAAGAACAGGCTACTCAAGAAAGAAAGTGACCCCCCACTCCTGATTCAGGGGCTTCATGAATCATAAGCTATCTAGCACAGGGTTGTATACATGTAGACAGCAGATGGAATGCTTCCTGAGCATCCAGCTTAGAGTTAGGTGCTAGGGGGAGATGC
Source organism: Craseonycteris thonglongyai (assembly GCA_004027555.1). Classification (NCBI taxonomy): domain Eukaryota; kingdom Metazoa; phylum Chordata; class Mammalia; order Chiroptera; family Craseonycteridae; genus Craseonycteris; species Craseonycteris thonglongyai. The sequence goes on from PVKE010030481.1 coordinate 323, forward strand.
TCATGAGAGCATTTCTGGCCTCAGAGAATGTCATCTAGTTATATAGAGAAAAATAGCCAAACTTTGGGACAGGAATTAAGGAGTCAAGAGAAAGAAGAATTATCAGGATGGACTGGAGAAATGGAAAGGGTTTATGAAGATGTAATTCAAACTGGGCCGTGAAAGAGCGGAAGAATTTAGACAAAGTTGACAAGAAAGGGCATTTTGAGAGGGGGAAGGAATTAGTTTGGCTCGTCTAGGGACCTGGGGAGACCCGACTGGGAAGAAAAGAGAATGTGTTGAAAAGGTGGGAATAGAAGCAAGGCAAGCCAGGCTTTTAGGAGATGGGATGCTTTGTGCTACATGGGTGCTTCTTAGTGTAAAAATATACTGCCTGCTCCCATGTGGCCTCACAGAGAGCCAGAGCTTCTTATGTGGGATATTTTTCTGTGAGTGGAACCAGAAAGGGGAATTTGGGGGGAGCTGGTTTGACTTTCAAGTCTGATGAGGAGCCTAGTTTCCATAAGATTTGTAGCAAAGTTGATATATTTTGTAAAATTTCTATTTTTTTTTTTAATCTTTTCACATTTATAGAGAGAAATTATCTTTTTGTCTTCAGTGCATATTTATTTCTATTTTACTTTTTGACAGAGAGAGAGAGAGACAGAGACAGAGACAGCTAGAGAACCGAACTGTGGGAACTCCCCAGTTCAGCACGTGGGTCCTGCCTGGGCCGGAGCCGGGATTCGATCCTCGGTCCTCATGGCCTCAAAGCGAGCGCTCAACCCGCTGAGCCGTCCCGGCTTTCCCCTTGTAAAATTTCTAAATGAACATAGGAAAGGTTGGCAATCCTGAAAGCCCCTGCCAGGCTGCATCTACACGTCACCTGGGATAGGCTGGTGACCTTGCTAGTCCCCCGGGACATTTCAGGGACCACTCTGACGGCTGCTATAACTATGACGCTCTAGGCCAAGTCTGAGGTAGTCAGCAAGATCATGGGAGGCACCCTCAAATGCTGCTGCTTTGGATTCCAGGAAAAAGAGAGGATCTGGACCACAAAGGAGTCCATCCACAGCTTCTCCTTTGAGTCTGAGTCAGAGAGAAATTCTGGCCGGCAGCCCACTGCTCACGGCTCCACCCTTGAACACAGCCACAGCCATCTAATAGCCCAGTCTGGAGTCAGAGCTGGGCTTCACTCTGAGCTGGCTTCTAAGTCAGGAAAATATATATTTTTTTCTCTCACTATTACTTGGTGTTTGTTCTGATTTGGAAATGGTACACTGTGAGTTCAGGGTGAGCCAGAGGTTTGTTCTCGTTCTGTCAAGCCACTTTGATGATGGGAATAGAATCCTGGGAAGAGCAAGCCAGCTGGACAGGAAACTAAACCACAGGGTTTTGGTGGGCTTGGGGCTTTTTCTACCCCCAAATGGAAAAACCCTGGCATGGGGCATGGTATAAAGAAGATTTAGAGTGTTTGAAAAAAAATCTGAAGTGGTCAGGGTCTAACAGATGGGCTGAAAAATAGCACAACAGTGGCTTTAAAAGGAGTAGCAGGAATCAGGTACTAGGAGGACTAAGTTTACATATGTAAAACGAAACAAAGGGCTTGGTAAGAATCTTGCTTTCTCCCACATTGAAAAAAATTTTTTTTAAAGATCATTTGTCCCTTGACAAATATTGGCCAAGAACCTGATTAACACGTTTCAGCCTTGGGAAATCTCTGAACTTCATTAAACCTCCTGCCCTCTCTCCTGGAAATTGGGGGGAGGCAGAAGGCAGGGCAGAGACAGTAGGGCTTCCCAGACACTTCTACAATGGTCCTAGTGTCTAGAGGACAGCAGGAGCTCTTGGGAAGTCTGTGATAAATTATTCACTTCTCCTGTCCCTTCTGGAATCTCAGTGGCTGCAGAGCCTTTTAACTGAGGCCCATTCATTCAGAAAAACATTTGGTAAGAGACTACTGAGAACCAGGAATAGTGCCAGTGTTTGGAAATATGAAGATGAAATGATTCAGTGACATAGTCACTGCCCTCAAGGAACTTCGAGTCCTGAATAGTGTTTTTCAACCTGTAGGTTATGAGCCATTTTGTTGGTTATGAAATCAACCAGTGGTTGGTGGCCAGCGTAAGAGAAGAAAAGGAAGGAAGGAGGGAGGGATGGAGGAAGGAAGGGAGGTAGGGAGGGGTAAGGAGAAAGGAAAAGACAGGCAAGAAAGAGCTAGGGAAGGGAGGGAGGAGAAAAATATAATCAGAGTGCATCAAAGTAGCAAAGGTAGCATTGTTTCCTTCACTTGTAAAGTCTTCACCCAGAATGAATTTTTAATCAACTATCTTTGATATAAGATGTAAATAACTTAGAAAATGCAATAATTTTTAGGAAAAAAAAGGGATGATTCTAATTCTCTTTTTTTTCTTTTCCAGGTAATCAGTCACTCTACATATACCAAATGTCCAAAATGATGGTGGATATGTTGAAAGAGAACATTCTTGAAATTAAGTATGCTACATTTTGAGTAAATTCCCTCTCTGTTGTATTCTTTTATACTGTTCATATATCTCATATAAATATTAAAATGTCAAACTGTGCAAGATTTCATGAATGTGTGCATACATATACACATACACACAGCACACAGATACACACAAGGTCCCACGTAAAAAGTACTTTTTGTTGTGAGTGGCTGTCACAAAACTTGAAAGCTATTAGTTTGGCAGGAGAAACATACAACCAATCACATCAGAGTATGATGGGTGTCCTGAAGCAGGGGCTGACGGAGTGAAAATTAAAGACGGTGGATGAGGGAACTGTTCATGGGCCTGGGGGAGTCAGGAAGGGGTTTGGCAGAGAGCTGGAGAATGAAAAAGAGTCAGGGATACAATCCTTGCAGCAGCGGAAGCACAGCATGTGCAAAGACTTGGGCACATGACATGTTTGGAGAATAACAAGAAGTGCAAAGGGGACGTGAGAGGGGAAGAACACCAGGAAATGAGAGAGGATGAGTGAAGTGCCCAAAATAGGAGACCTTTAAGAGCTCCACAAACTCTAACTTGTTGAAGTCCTCCGTGGGACCAGGCTGATCCACACTGGAGAGCTGAGGTCCCTGCTCACTCGTGTGAAGCCTTGGTGGGCTTCCTGGAAGGGACAGTTCAATTTGAACATACGAAACTCTTCCAGAAGAATGCTTTGCTATCTGACGGTAGACCAGAAAATCAAACAGGTGCAGCTGACAAGCTTGATGGCTTAGAATGGCCCCGAGAGGGACTCATAATAGACCAGTGCAGGCTCTTCCTCTTATCTTGGCTCCACACAGGCCCACGCCTACTTTGATCTCTTCTGTTCTCAACCCTGGAGAGCAAAAAGCACGTTCAGTTTCTTAACCACAGAGCCGGCAGTGGCGTTAATGAAGCTGTATCCTAGGGACCATCCCCAGGCCCAAAACAGACTGGGAAGAAGAGAACAAAAAAAGAGAGGGAAAGTGAGTGCGAATAAGGGGAGAGAAGGCAGGTGAGAAATTGGGGGTTGGAGGGAGCAAAAAATGAGTGAAGGAAAGTGGTAGCAGAGGGAGAGGGGAAAACAGTCTAGAATGGGGGTGGCGAACCTATGGCACGCGTGCCCAAAGTGGCACGCGGAGCTATTATTTTGGCACGCGGAATTATTGTTTTTTGTTATAAAAACATCCTATGCCTCTTATAGACATAAAAATAATCGATACCTCTATCTCACTCAATGGGTTGGCACGCGAGTCGAGCGAGTATACTCTTATTTCATAAACTTTGGCACTCAATTGCCAAAAGGTTCGCCACCCCTGGTCTATAACATGCTCCCACATCTTGCCATGATTCTCCCACTTGACAATGTCCAACCACCCCATGTCCTTTACTTAAAAAACTCACAAAGGCTGTCCTCTAGGAAACCTTCCCTGACTAGCCATCAGAAAATAGCCTCTGAGGACAAAGGGAACGGCTGACTCGACACAGGCTATGTTGTTGACCTTCCTTTGGTTCCCCAGAGGTTCGGTGGGCCATCCCCGGCAGTTCCACTCTCTACCATGGTAGCCGTGTGCAGACCAGAGGCTGCTGCTCCTCACATTTGGTTGTAAAAGGAAGAGCTGCTGCGGTTAGGAGCCAGGAGGTGCTTCTTTGATGTAGGCCACATTAAGTCACATAAATGTGGAAGTGGAAATTAAATAAAAAGAACCCCTTTCTCCCTTCTGATTTCCATTTTTACCACAGCCCCCCAGCCAAGCAAGCATCATATGGCATTCTTAGAGAAACAATAGGGGGTTTGTTTAAACCAAGATGCCAAATGGTCATGAATTGCAGAATATATATTTTTAAACAAGTTATTTTCCCCACTGTAATATCCAGAGTTTAGATTGGTGTGTGGGGCCAGCTGGCAGCAGCATGCAGGGCCTGGCTGGCTCCCCAGGATGGCTCGTTTACCTTGCCCTCCCCGGGGGCGGGGGATGGCAGGGCTGCATTTTTATGTTATGCTCCAACTTCTACCCAGCCTTTCTTGGTCTGGCGCTTTGCAAGTGTTTATACTCACAACCCACACATATAAGCTGCCCCGTAGCCCTCCTACTTGGATTTTCCTTTTAAAGTGAAGCCATCTTCGTGCCCTGCTCTGGTGGTTGACCAATTTATGAGGAATTCTTACTGAGCTGTGGTGCACACAGCAAGGGAAACATGAGTTGCGAGTCCGTCCAGGCAGGAACCGAATGTCCCCACTGTGCACTACAGAACACAAGGGGCTGTCCCTGGAAAAGCAGCTTTTGCTCCTGGGGGATGGAATCTGTAACGAGAGCACCCTAGCCACCTTACCAGGGTCCTAGGCAGGAACTCAGCAGGGCCCAGGCAGGCTGCAGAGGGCACGGGTGCCCTCTCAGGTCACGGTGGAAGCCGCAGCCTCCGCTGCCTCCTGCAAATGCCACTGCTCCAGGGGAGCCCACGACCTCCACGCCAGGCGTGGCCTTGCCTCTCCAGTCAGGCTCACCTGCCTTCTCAGAGGACCCCCGGGGAGCCCCCACACCCCAGAGGCCCCCATATTTTTCCATCTTTCTATTAGGCATCTTTTTCTCATTAATGTACTAACACTCAAGTTATGTGCAAGGAATGAGGAAAAAGAGACCTTGTGTGGGGCTTGGGATTTGTTCAAAGCCTGGGGAGACCGTTTTAGAGGGTGTATGTTTTTTATTCTTTTTATGAGAGATGCATGTTTCCCCCCCTCTGTGACTTGTTTAAAAGCAAAGTTTAATATGCTGCCAGAGAAATTGCTGGTTAATAACTTAATAAGCTATGTGCTAGGAATTATGGGAGAAAAGTGGTATCCAAGAGAACTTTTATTGTACAGTTTGGGGCTTGGAGGATATATAGCTTCAGTTATTATATAAAATGCTAACAGAAGTCTCCTTTCTTTTCAAACCTCACTTTCTCCCTAGGATTATAAAAAACGATAAATATGTGATGTGAACGAAATCTTCTAGAAGCTGCATGAGAAGTCCGTATGAAGATCACAAGGTGAGAATTTCTAACAGCACAGTCAACGGAACTGTGCTAATGTGAACTTGGCAAAGTACACACTTGGAAATTAGTGCTGGCAATAATAGTAATAATGATAATAGTATCAACTTTACTTTATTAAAAGTTTTATCTTCAAAAAAGATTTCTATTTTATCTCTATAACATTCTTGAGAAAGAAAATATTATTATTTTGAAAAGGCGTTATTATGCTCATTTTTACCAATCCACAGTGTAGCTCATATAGCTCAAGTGACCTACCCAAGATCAGGGCAGAAACCAAGAATAGAATCAAGGTTTTCTAGACAAGTTGTATCTATGAGTCCCACACACAGTCAGATGAAAAGTGAGACGCCGTGCCAAACAATCAGAGTGTTTTGGTTTGCGGCCACATGCTCCGGTGTTGTGTCCCAGGAGCCAGTCTGGGACATGCAAGGTTCCTGCACGGCTGTTTCTATAAGGGCCAACATAAAGGCCTGTTTTCCACACAGCCAACTATGTTAAGTACTGCCAATAGATATTCCCATATTTGCCTAGGTCTTCTGTGCTTTCATACTCATTGCTCACTATGTCCTTCCCTGCCCTCATGTATTTCACTGTCATTTTAGAGCTTCCTATTTTATAGACAAAAACAGAGCGCCCCTCACCCCATTATAGGCCACACATCATTGGCTAAGTAGCTGAGCACGGACCAGACCCCAGACCTGCTAACTCTGCCTCCTCAACTTCAGTGAGGTGTGGCCACAGGCTAGAGGCTTTTCTATCATCAAGTGCCTCACAGTGACCCTCCTCACAGTCACCCAGGAACAGAGGGCCTTGGGCTGGTGAGGGTCCCCTCGGGCTGAGGACGGGGGCCCTGGAATAAGTTCCTGAAGTTGCGTGGGAAGGTGTTATTTCCAGAGGCCTGCAGGGCAGTCTACTGGGCATCACTGACAGCTGAGGAGCAGGACCGTGAGGCTTTGGAGGGTCTCTTTCACACCTGCTTCCTTGGCCCATTCCTGTAAGACCAGCTCACCTGCCCCGCAAGTCATCCCGGAGGCAGCCTGAAGCTTGGCCACACAGGGCAAATGTACCAGGTCTGAGTCAGCTCTGTATGAGGTTGGAGAAGCAGGAGGCCAAGCAAGGCCCAAAGAAGCCCTTTCCCGAGGTCTGCATGTTGCTTGAAAGCCTGCCCTCAGAGCTAAGAGTACTGTCTCCAAAAGATCACCACTGAAAACAAGTTGTATGGCCCAGGAGAATGGACATATTTACACACTAGAACTTGTGTTAGCATGTCACATGTCACATGTCAGCATGATTTGTTGGTCAGATCAAGCAGCAGTCAGCCATTGGAGAGTGGATTTCTGAGGAAAGGGGATCTAGAATAGTGAAGTTATGATGGCAAGAAGGTCTAGAGCACAGGGAGAAAAGTGCTGGAGAGAGGGTCTTGGGCAGCCCAAGGGTATGGGGTCCCAGTATTTTCTATGAGGATGATCGGGCTGCAGTGGAGGAAGAAGGTGGACCAAGAGGCAAAAAACAAAGCTGCTATTTACACCCCTAACCCGGGCCCTCCCAGAGCTAGCCACATCTGTCAAGTAGGAAGAAATCACCGGCCCTCTTGTGTTTATTTCCTTGTCTACAAATCCTGGTTTGGATTAGTTCCTTGTTTTGAAACGGGGAGCCAGAGTACTCCTTTCAGTCTCTTTTGGGGCTCCCAATGCAGGTGGGCCTCCAGACCCCATCCCAGCTTGCATCATATTTCCCATCTCTTCTATCTTCAACATCTTGAACTTCCACTTAAGCTTTTGTTTGAAGAAAGAATTCCACTGGATTAGATGATCTCCACATTCCCTTTCCTGCTATAAACTCTGCGCTCCTATGGTCCTCTTAGCAATATGAGAAGATGAACTAAGCAGCATCTCTATTCCCATTACTAGCTGCCCAGGCAGGCAACAGGGGCTTCCAGGTGACAGACAGAATTGGAGGGCTGCTATTAGGGAACTTTTGTTAACTGCCAGGAACGGCTGAAACTCTTGCTGATCACTGGCAGAGGCTGAAAAGATTTAAGATACTCTGCAGTGTATTTCATGTGCACAGAGACTGCAGCCTATACACCAGCGTAAGCCTAAGCTTACTGACTTTCTCTTAACTCTTGGATCAAATCCAAATTCCTCTGGCTGACATGTGAGGCCTGCCACAACTGGTTGCTTATCAAATCTTGTACTGCTCTCCAAAACATGCCGTGTCTTCTTCAGCTGTCCCCCCTCACTGCCTCACAGTATACCACGTGCATTCTCACCGGTGTGAATTTGTATGTGTGGTCCACCATCCTGAAAGACTCTGTTCCCACCACTTTTGTATTTCCAAATCACATCCACGTTCTAAGGCCCTACCTCCCCTAGAAGGTCTTCCCTGACTCTCCAAGTCTACATTCTTTTCTGAACTCTTGTGCTTATTATACATACTACAGCATTAGAACTTCTATATGAATGCCACTGTTGGTTGTTTCACATGGATAAGCTTTCTTTTCAACCAGATTGGACCACAGCTGAACTCTGATAATAGAGACTCCATTATACATAACTAAAGTGGTTTCCACGAGCTGAGCACTGTACTAAGATTCCTTCCTTTGTATTTAGGTAATAAGACCTTCACTTAGCAACACAGGCTCTATACCAGGGGTGTCAAACTGGCGACCCGAGGTAATTTTTTGTGGCCCACGATGCTCTGAAATAAAATGAAAATAGAAAAAATTGTTATGGAAGAAAATAGCGCTTAGGGGAGATGGAGGCAATACCGTACACACAATTCCCTCGTTAACCCTTTAACTACTAAAGATGAGTATACACGTGACCCAGTGCCTTTCCTGGGGGCCTGTGGGCGTGTATAAATGCGCTGACTCAGTTCCAGCAATGTTTGTAAATGTGATGTGGCCTGCATGAATCTTGCCTGTTGCACCAAATGGCCCGTGTTTTAATTGAGTTTGACACCCCTGCTCTATACCAATATAACCTCACTCAAGCTTCAGTCTAAGACAATTAACTTATCCAAAAGTTAAATCCCACCAAGTCTTAGAAGACCCCTCCCTCCTCCTAGAAGAGTTCCTTGGCATTCCACCCCTGCAAACTGGCCCCTGTAACACACTCTGATCTCATTCCAGCATTTACCAATTCTTACTTATTTATATTTATTTAAATCCACACCTGTCTTATTTACTTGGTTTTTGAAACAGGGGCAATATTGTTCATCTCTATGTTTCCCATTGTGCCTACTGAATTGGCTTGGATTCACTGGGAATGGCTCAATGAAAGTACCAAGTGTTAATTTTTCCAAAAGATGTTACAAAAAACAAACAAACAAAAAACCACCGCTCTATTACAGTTTTACATAATACTCTGAAAATGTATAGAGGGCATTGAGGGATGTACTCCCTTGCAAGCTAGGCAATGACAACACTGACCAAATCTCCCACCAGTAATACCCAAATAAGCCAACAGATACAAATAGAGCAAGACAGGTATTTCTGAGCCCTTTATTAAACTAATTACCATCTCCAGGTTAGGTTTGCAGATTTCCATATTCAAAAGCAGAAAGCATCAGCAGATGGGGATTGAATTCTTGATGCACAGTTGCATAAAAGGGCTATTTTTATGTCTTGCTGTAGTATGAAGAAACTTTGATCTTGAGAAACTTGCTCAAAGGCTCAGTTTAATATATTGACCACTTCTGACTGCTCTTACCCAACTAGTTTCCATAAGCTCAGCCTGTCAACAAAAAATACCTCATATATTCTCAAGCTTCACTTCTCAAACAGCTTATTCCTTCAAGACTTGACATATTAAAAAATATATATATCTAAGGAAGAAAATGTTTTGCACCTTGTCCATTGGTTTGGGTTAAAATATGTTAACTTAATGTTTCTCTCTGTTTTTAAAAAATACAAACAGGATCTCAACCTGAGATATCATGACCTTAAACATTCCTGAGAAGTCTGAAGGGGAAGCGAGCAAATGTCAACAAACTTGGGTCTAAAATACACCAACTTCATTTCTCTCATCATTCAAATATGTGTGAGGTTCAAGGAAGCTTTGAATGGGTTGAGCTGGAGGATTTAGAGGGATCCTAATGAGAATCTCCCTGCCCAATATTTCTATCCCTGAGGATAGAAATAAAAGCAATTTTTAAAAAGGGGGTGGAGGAGGATAGTGGAAAACTTTTATTTTGATAAAAAAGAAAGAGCAAAGGAGAAACAAACCAAAAGCAAAACCCAAGCCTTAGCAATGCCTGGAAACTTGCTATGTAACCAACCACCCTGTTCAAACTTGCTTCCCTTAAAGTTATGGCAGGGACCACAAATGATAGCCTTAAAATACCACATGATCATCTGAATATTTTAACAATCCCTCTTCACTAGATTCATTTCAGTGGCATGGGAGTGAAACAGCAACCTGCAGCTGCGGCAAAGGACTGCGGCCTCTATTTCAAGTACAGCAGTTACGAAAGAAGGACCTCTTACTTTGGGAGGAGACCAGTCCAACAGGCATGAGGGATTTGGGAAGGGCTAAGGGACAGTGGGAAAATGGAAACAGACTTAAGCCCTAGTATTTTTGCCTGGGAAGTGTAGTCTCTTGTGTGAATAAATCTGGCGGTTAGAAAATAAATGCTGTTTTCAGCTGCAAAGCAAAACAGAATCCTAAACCAGAACTTCTGCAGCTGGCCACAGACCCCCCTGAGGCAGAACTGGGATTGCCACACAAAAGCAAGTCCTAGCTTTGTCTCCATAAGCATATTTCCCTTACACATTTAAACCCACAGGCCCTCAAAGAGCATACCATTTGGCTTAGTGGGGACAAGAGAGAAAATGGGGAGAATAAATGAGACTATGTAGAAAGGGGTGGAAAGGGTAGGAGATGCAAAAGTGCCTGGAAGAATATGTATTAGGGCGATGGAGGAGAAAACGAAGAGCTCATGGAGGAGTGAAAATGGGGCATCAAGAGGCCTGAGGGAGAAGCTGTAGAGAAAAGTAGATCAATCATACAGTTAATAATTTTTACAAATACGAGCTTAGGGTTACAAATCATTAGGTTATTTAAAGAGGTCTTCAACAAACATTAGCTCCCTCCGCCTTTCTCCCCCACAACCCGCATCAGCACTGCTTTATTCAAAAATTTGTTTCCCAAGGTTACTTTGTTCATAACCTTGGGACCTGTTCTTGTATTCCTGAGAGCCTGTTTTTCTCACCAGAATATCAGATTGTTATTTTTCAAAATGATAAATAATCACTGCATGCCAAAAAAGCTTTGGTCCTACCCCAGGCACTGAGGCCACTGGGATGGCTGCCCGGACAAGGGGGTGTGGACTCCCCATTGAGAGCACTGGGGCCGTGTAGCCCCTCAGTGCAGGTCATCCCAGGTGGATATGGAGAAAGAATTCTGGGCTGACCCCTTCTGGAGCCTCAGTCCTGTCCTGTGGCTCCAAGCTCCAGTCACAAGCTCTTGGGAATGAGGGTGTATTTCCTAGGAAGGGGCCAGATGATCACAGTGCCTGGTACTTTTACCCTTGGCCCTGAAACGCATATTGTGTCCCAGAACCAGCAGCATCAAAACTGTCTGGGATCTTGTCAGAAATGCAGTATCTCAGCTCCCTACGCCCCACCCACCCCCACTTGATGATCTGAATGAGAGTCTTTACTTGAGATCCCTAGGTGATTCGTGTACACACTGGTCTGAGAAGCACTGTTCTAAAGAATGCTTAAGTTACTGCCACCAAGATCCTTGACATATAAATACTGTCTGGACAGATGGAGGCAATGTGGTCCAATAAAAAAAGCCTAATGAGCAAGGAGCTACGTCCTCAAGAAACGCTAGTTGTTGTCAGGTAGGATCGTATCCCGGGTCAGACACGTAGAAACAGACAAATCCTCGGACCTCTCTGGGTTGCACTTTCCCACATGAATGGGATAGGTGTGGATAGAACAGACTTGATGATTCTTTCCAGTTCTAAAGTTTGAGGTCAATGATTCTATTTGACAAGACTGTTTTGTTGCCCTCTACACTGAAGTAGTGGTTTCAATGGTTTTAATAAATAGTTTAAGTATTTATTATAGCCTGGCATACAGCGAGCCTCGGTAAGTATTTATTGAATGAAGTGATATATGTATATTCTATTCTATTCTATTTAAGCCACCTCAAAAACTGAGAATGTGCCATGAACTTCTAGGACAATCGACTACCCCAGAGTCTCAGGTTTAAATGGCACTTTTGAGAGCAACTGACATAACTTAAAAATATCTCGCTAAGGTAGCTCTTAAGTAAGCAACCTCAGAAATTCACCCAGAAGTGAAACAAGAGCGTGGCCCTTCACACTGGCCATCTGCAGAACTGAAGTTTTGGAGGTGGCTATGTCCTGAGTATCGGGCTAGACAAACAGTCATTCCATCCTTCTTGAATGAATCTTTGGCCTCCAGAGAAAAATACAAGTGCCTTCTAGCACGACTGCTATTTTATCCAACGCTCATCTTTTACACTCTCCCTCAGGGCGTTGAGAGGTACAAGAATGCACAAGAAAACATCAGCAGTTCTCAATCTGGACGCATTTTAGAACCTCCTGGAGAGTTTTAAAAATACCAGTGTTTGAGGCACACCCTAACCAAAAAAAAAAAATCAGAAATTCTGGAGGTTGGGCCTGGCATCAGTGGCCTTAAAACCTCTCCAGATGATCTAATATGCAGCCACCAGCCAATCTGGGCCAATACCAAGAGTCACAAATTCCTCATTCTGTGGGAGCTCAGCAGGTAACCTAATGAGAGAAGTGGCTGGGAGGGGACAGTTGTGAACATGGTCTCTCAAGAGAGGATGGCTAATACTTAGTCTGGCCCATTGCACACATGTGAGAATTTGGTCTGGTGTTGACAGATTTTTTTTTAAGCCGGAAACCCTGATTTACTGTGAAATTTCCTAATTTTTAATGCCAGCAACTATATACTATATACCCAGTGCACAATATACCCAGGTCTGAGCAATACCCCATGGACAGGCTGGGAAAGAACTGTTTATTAAGCCAAAAAAATTAATAAAATGGTAAACTATGGCAGCTTCTGTGCTGAAACATAGGAAATAAAAATTGAAAAAATATCTATAGTCTTTTGACTTATTTGTTAACTCATGCCAAACAAAAGGCTGACTAAACCAGGTGTCTTATACATAGGATTTGTCTTCCCCATTTTTTCACTGCAGAAAAGTAGATTTTCTTATACAAAGGAGGATTTGAAAACAGTTAATATTTACAAACCCCCTAAAGAGAGGTTGGCACACAGAAGGCATCTAAAAGGCAAAAATTTCCTCAACTGAATTTAAAAAATCTTAGTGAAAATATTGTCAAGGTCTCCTATGCACTGTTGGTGGCAAGACAAATGGACATATCTCTTTTAGAAATTACTCTGGCAGTATCTATGAAGACCTTTCAAAATTTTCCTATACTTGATTAATTTCTTCTACTTTAGGGTATCAAACCTAAAGTAACAACCCACAATCACATACAATCACACAGTCACAAGAATCACGAAATCACAAAATCATACAGAAAATTTTTTACTGGATTAATATTTATGACACACAAAAAATGGGAAACAAGATGAATGACTAGCAATGGAGCAATGGTTAGGTAAACTTAGTGACTGGTTATCCAGGTGACAAAAATATGCTATCTTTAATATAATATTTTCAATGATTTTTTTTTCTAATTCAAAGATAAACAAAAGTATTTTGTTTTTAGAGATGCACAAGTGCTAAAATTAGAAAGAAAAGCAAAAACATAATTATCATTAAAAAGTCAGGACAATGATGACCAGAGAAACAACACAGGGAAACACACAGACACACACAGACACACACAGACACACACACACACACGTTACTATTTTTTTTTTCTAAAAATTTATTTTATTGCTTTTGACAGAGACAGAGAGAAACAGAGACAGAAAGAGACAGAGAGAAGGGGGAGGGCCCAGAGCAGTCTCCATAGTTGGAACTTCATCAGTTTTTGACATGGTTCTGTTCCACACAGGTGAGCGGGGGCCTTCAGCATAGAAGCCAGGGGCCAAACTGGGGGCCTCCTGCATAGGAAGCACACCCCAGTTCAGCATATGGGTCCACATGGGCCAGGGCTGGGACTCGATCCTCAGTCCCCAGGGCTGCAAAGCGAGCACTTAACCCGCTGAGCCATCCTGGCTTCCCCTATTTTGTTTCCTTCTATAACGAAAGGAGACACTACACAAATTGATTTCCAAAACATTTTATGCCAATATAATAGTAATTTTCTCAAGCAGACTAGATAACTCTTCTCTCCCCTTAGTCCTCAATGACATGGTTTCGGAACAGTCTTTCCTATTCAGGGACAATGGAGCTGGGACCTGCAAATAGCAAGGGCACAGACGGCCACCGTTGGGGACTGAGTGGAGTCCTCTCTCAGGCGCCCCCAGTCAGCCTCTCCAGGCCAGCAGCTGACCCCACGTGAGTCAGTTCCACTTTTCTTCAGGAGTTGGTAAACTGCCTTCGTACCATGAGGGAGGCAGTAAACTGGATTGAGGAGGGAGGGGTGCGGGAAAAGGGGAAGGAAGGGACTGGAAGGATTAATGAGCTGATTTCTATAAAGTCTTTGACATCTTGGAATGAAAAGCGGCCTGTAAGAGCAGAAGCCCAGTCCTCTCCTCAGACCATGTTGCCAGCTGGCCATTCATCACCAAAAATTCCCCAACAACTCCATGGCTATTGCTTAATCACCTCATATAAATCCCTATTAATCTTGCAAAGTCAAAACACAAATATATGACAAAAGTCTTTATTTTATGTGCCCTAATTTCAGGGTCAAAATTTTTAAAACTGAATTGGTTATCCAATAGTTCCAATGAACTTAACAACAACAAAAAAAACCACCTTCTTTGGGAATAAAAGGACAAATAAATGACACCCTCACTATGTTTTTGTACTTATTGGACTGAATGAACTCAGGCTAGCGACCAAATAAACTGTAGAAGGAAGGAGGTGTTAGTGCTAAATTTTAAACCAACATTTTTTTTTGCAATAACATTAATGTTTCATAGCCTACACTCAAAAGCTGCAGAAAGTCCTTAGTAGGCACTAAGGAACATTTATTCCTCTTTCATGTGTAAATTGTTAGGGACATAAAGGAGCCTCTTCAGCAGCAGAATATGGAATACTGTGCGTTGTAATGTCTTTCATGGGAAAGGCAGGTGAGAATGTGTGTGAAGACAGGGGCTGGCTTTGTACAGAGTCCACTAGGATCCAGAATAGGTTCATGTGAGCATAGAGCTATTAATGGAGACAAACATCTCCTGTAGCAACCCTCTCAGGAGACCTCAGGGACAGGCCAGGCCCATGACAGGTCAAAGCTTCATCATGTATCCAGTTCTATACTTTCCTATTCAGGAACCTCAAGGTTATTGTGTCAATGATGTAGAAAATACAGAAAAAATGATGCATGGCTTTGGTATGCACTGTGCTCGGGCAGTATGTCTTCTTCCCAAACTTTATTTTAGACTCTCAACACATCCTGATTAATATGGTAAAAGTGTGCTGGGGAGCAAGAGGAAGCCCGGTGTTAGGAACCATCTACAGACCACCCACGAAGTGTCAAGCTCACACTTGGATAATAAAGTGTTGACTGTACTGGAAACATAAAAAGTGGCTTTCCTGGACTTTCGGCAAGGAAGGTGGAAACCCAGTGAATTGCAGTGATTCATGCCTTTGTTTTCTAGGGCTGGAAAATTATGGAGAAAAATCAGAGAACGTGGGTGGGGTGATGATGAAAAGCTGGATTAGGAACACTGCAATAGGAACCACAGGGAAGGTTAAAAGAGGCCAAAAGGACTTCTCCAGCTGAAGAGAAGGCTTATGGCAGCTCTGTTACCCATCTTCAGGCATTGCATAACACGAAGGTCCATTCAGATGGCTGGCCTATTACTGTCTCCCTCTTCCCATCCAAATAGAAGAAACAGGCTCACAAAGCCAGAGGATGATGAATGTCTACGAGACTCATGAGGGGTAGCAAACTACAGGGGCAGAAACTCCTTCCTTATAGCACTTTATGAATAGAAAGGAAATTTAGGAGTCTGTCTTGGGCAGTCCTGGCTAAAAAGGGTTTCAAGCATGGTGTCTAGAGAGCCCTGACTTCCAGATCTCTAGAAATATTAGCTGGAGGGCCTGGCTTATGAATTGGTAAACAGGTAAGAGCATAAATGTGATCAAAATTCCTTGTTCTGAAAAAGGCATCTGGGAAGCTGTCTAAAAGCCACACAGAAAGCTAACGATACTGAGCTAACGATACTGAAGTAGTTATGATCAATCAACTTCTACTCTTTAGAAAAAGGGAGAAAACAAAAGTTGGACTAAACATGAGAGGCTAGCTATCACTTTATTGGCATTTTAGACTCGAGAGAATTTCCCCATTTACATCCCTGTCCAAAGCTATAGGTGCTTAGATGAAATAGAGATTCACATGTCCACACACTGAAAAAGCCCTCCCTGGCCCCTGTCACTTAAATGTGTCTTTTAGAAGTTTTCAATGTGTCTCCTCCAAATATTTCCTCAGTCTCATTTTCTGCCATATGTATCTTATACTTTAGGTCCCAGGAGAGCCAACCTCTTTACAGTTATCCACATTCACCATGCCGCTTCATACCGCCATGTCTTTGCCTATCATGTTACCTAAGCCTGGACTGCCCCTCCTTGCCCTGGGCCACTTGGCAAAATTCTACTCATCTCTTCAAAGCTGCTTCAACGTCGGCCCTCCCCTCCCCCTCCTCTGCGCTACTTCGGTATTTACTACATATATCTGTTACACTTAACCATATTGGATGAAAATCATTTATTTACACATCTTTCTGACATTGTAGATGTGTGCATGCTCTTTAAAGCCAGGATCAATTCTTCTGCATCTATACCCTTATGTCTCCTAACACAAAGGCTAGTGTGTAGCCTGTGCTCAACAATGTTTTGTTGAATTACAATGATTTTCAGGCCTCATACTGTCTATCACTTGCCTTGTTATAGAAGGTGGGGAGTCCAACAAAAGTGAACAAAAAAAACATTTTTTAAAAAATCAAAAAGTGGGAAAGCCTGGATGGCTCAGTGGGTTAAGTGCTCGCTTTGAAGCCCCGAGGACCGAGGATCGAATCCTGGCTCCGGCCCAGGCGGACCCACATGCTGAACTGGGGTGTGCTTCCTGAATGCGGTGAGGCCCCCAGTTCAGTTCAAAAACAAACAAACAAATAAACAAACAAAAACCAAAAATCAAAAAGGTTACTACATTAGACAACGCAGCATACTACAGGACGGAGTGCGGTGGCACGTGGTCCTCCGCGGCACCGGCTCTGCGGGATCTGACAGAGGACGCTCTGGGCTGGGGGCTTTGCAGTATCAAGAGTCCTGCAACATGGATTCTGAACACAGTGTTATAGACAGGGTATCCTGTGTAGTAAATGAGAACTTCTTTTATTCCATCTTTCACATTAGAAATGTCCTAAGTTCTAGAATAAACTAACAATGGCAAGGATGAAAAAATATATGTATGGACACTTCTTTGCCTTGCTTATTCAAGCTCCTCTACTACACACTTCAAATGGCAACATCCCTGTCTTCTTATTACACCCTCAGTGCCTGCAAGTCTTACACCAATCTCTAATCTCTGCTTGCGCCACATGATTTAGTCTGTTACTGCCTTTCATTGTTATGTCTACTAATAATACAGGGTTGGGCACATAGCAGGTATTAATACAAACAAGTTGATTGGTAGATTAAAAAAAAAAAAGCCACATTACATGCCCCACAGACACACAACAGCTTTAGAAAAAGTGTCAAGAAAATATTTTTCTTTCTTTACCACCACCCAAAGTTCTAAAAAGATAAATACTCCAAATAAGGTTAGAAAATGCAAGCCAATGATGTTTAAAACTCCCACAACTAGAAACAGCAATTCTCCAATGTATTCCTAACCGCTGATAAGTCCTGGCTCATGACGGGTTATAACATACCTCTTGGCCAGCCAGAGTTTGGCTTTGGTACAAACAGCAACGTCAATCAGCTCCTGATGGAAGTATGCTTTCATTCGGTATTGGGAGTCGGAGAAGGCTTGCAGTAAATGAAAAACCTAAACCAAAAAAGAGAAAAAAGCAGTATCCTGCTGTGAAAATATATTTTTCCCCAATACAAGTTTCTCCCTTTTAGGTTTCCTCAAAATATTTCCCTCAAAGAAAACAGACACCTGCAGAATACAGCATATGGCTCTGGTCTCTTTGCAAAATGTATGTTGGTTTTAGAAGATGCAGGGGAAGCCAGGATGGTTCAGTGGGTTAAGCGCTCACTTTGCAGCGCCGGGGACCGGGGATCAAATCCCAGCCCTGGCCCGTGCGGACCCATATACTGAATTGGGGAGCTCCCCCAGTTCAGTTCTCTCTCTGTCTCTGTCTCTGTAGCTCTCTCTCTCTCTGTCAAAAATAAATTTAAAAAAAAGAAAGAAAAACACTGAAATTAAAAAAAAAAAAAGAAGATGCAGCAAGTGGCAAGAAATATATGTCCTTAATCCATACCTGTGCTCTGAGTTCTGTGCACAATTCCCCAAAAAAAGGTGGCTACTCTATGACCAGACAATGATTCAATGTAAAAGCTTACTACCGTGTTTCCCTGAAAGTAAGACATCCCCTGAAAATAAGACCTACTTACAGTTTTGCCTCTTGCTGAAATACGTATAAGGCATCCCCCCGAAAATAAGACCTAGCACATCTTTGGGAGCAAAAATTAATATAAGACACTGTCTTATTTTCAGGGAAACAAGGTATAAGACACTGTCTTATTTTTGGGGAAACAGGGTGGTTACAATCTATAAATTCATTTTAGCCAAGAAATGCAAACATCTTTCTCTGTCAGCAGTCTCATATATATATTATATTATATTAATTATATTATATATATATTTAAAAAGTACCTTTTAAAGTCAAAGTCTGAGAGTCTAACCTGGTTTACATGTCTGGATTTATCAGAACAGGCTTGGCTAAAGAAGCAGTCCACAGTGACGCTTGCCTTTGCAAATATTGGACAATGGTGTGTGTAAACTATTTAGATGTTTTCTGCAGATCTTCACTGAGATGTCAGAAGTGGAGGCAGCAATGCAGACATGCCCTGCTTTCTCACTCTTACATGACATTAGATATTAGAATTAAGAAGAGATAGACAAATTCTATTCTATCTATAGAATGAAGGCCACAGTTTCAGCAGACACACGGCACAGGCCATGTGCGAGAGTGTGCGAGTGTGTGTGTGCAAGTGTGTGTGTGCCCATGCCCTCATGTCCATGTCGTGGATTCACATGCCCACGGGACATCAACAAGGCCTCTGTGGGGAGTACAAACTTGTAGAGGAGAAAGAAAGTGCACAGGGGCGTAGATCCTCCGACCCTAGCTCGTATCAGGGAGAAAGACACTTGTCAGGGAAATCCTTCAGTCGCCCTAATCTAAATCAAGGACAGGAGGTGTGGGTGGAGCAAAGCAAGTGCAGATAAACACACCAAGAACTTTAAAGTCTGTTTAATAATCAGTTTGTTCACTGAATAAAATAGGAATTGAAGGAAAATATCTCAACATAATAAAGGCCATATATGACAAACCCTCAGCAAATATTATACTGAATGGGGAAAAGCTGAAGCCTATTTTCCTAAAATCAGGAACAAGACAGGGATGCCCCCTGTCACCACTGCTGTTCAACATAGTTCTGGAAGTTCTAGCCAGAG
>PVKE010030482.1:0-19597 GCA_004027555.1 Craseonycteris thonglongyai
CCTATCTGCTTTCTAAGAGCAGTTGGAATTATAGAGCTGGAAGTCTTGAGAATACCAACTGAAGATATTAATTGGGACATCATTAGCATAAATTCTTCATGATTGAGGAAATACATAAGGGCAAGAAGAAAAAATTTCAGGGAACCTCAAATGAGAAATAAGGTGAATGATGAATAGGAAGAATTCATCCTATAGTCATAGTCATGACCTGTGGAGTTTCTCTTATACATATAGGACTATTCTAATGTCACAGGACCATTTTCTAAGAAGCCAAAATCCTCCTTAAGAAAAATGTAGCTGAACAAACAGCAGGGTGCAGGACGTGAATGCCTTTCCTATCTCTTTTTCTTTTGCTAATCTTTTCAACCAAAGAAATTTTAAATGTATATGTTAGTATCGTTAATCCATTAATTCATTCTTTAATTCCTCCATCAAATAGAAAACTAATTGTTTCAAGGTACTGATATACAGTCACCATCTAGTGGTTAAATCTGGTATCTACAGGATTACATAGTTGGAGGTGACAGGAACATTTTTCCACATTGTGTCCTGGTGGTTTTAAGGATAACGTTCAGTGAACAATGATAGAGAATACAAAGGTGCAGGTTTATTTTCTATTTTCTTATGAGCATTAATTATGGAAAATAGAAACAATCTACATAATATGAACATCTTTCCTCTAAGCGCTACAGGGAACTATAGAAGTAGACACAGCCTCTATAGGGTCTCAGGTGACATGGCAACACCTGAATAAAATGATGGAAACATGATCCATACCCACACTTAGTCTTTAAAATACAATCTCTTTATCATGTCCTCTTAAGCCTTATAAGATCTAGCCACAGGTCCTCTCTCTCAAGCCTCACCTTTTCCGACTTTAACCCATGACCATTACAATGCCGCCGAGGAGACCTCCGTGCTACTACTTGACCATAAGTTCATTCCTGCCTCAGGGCCTTTGTACTTACTCTTTCGTCTCTTCTGCCAATTCTATCATTTTCTTCTTCTCATGTTAGGCGTTTGTTTAAATATTTCTTTCTTGGGAAACCCGGGATGGCTCAGCAGGTTGAGTGCTCACTTTGCAGCTCCAGAAACCGAGGATCGAATCCTAGCCTCAGCCTGTACGGACCATATGCTGAACTGGGGTGCGCTTCCCATGCGGCCCCAAGCCCAGTTCTCACCTCCCACTTATAACCCTGGCTAGAGGGGGCATGCCTCCCAAGCAGGGGTCCCCCATCCCAGCTCCTGCCCTGCACAACCTCCACCCACTTGTGTGGAATGAAACCATGTCAGAAACTGATGATGTACAACTATGGAGACTGCTCTGGGCCCTCCCCCTTCTCTCTGTCTCTGTCTCTGTCTCTGTCTCTGTCTCTGTCTCTCTCTCTCTCTCTCTCTCTGTCAAAAACAACAAAATAAATCTTAAATATATATATATATTTCTTTCTCAGAGAACTTTCCTAACAACTGTAACTAAAAATCCCTCTTCCCCCAGTTAATTTTATTCTTGGTATTTCAGACTTGCTGAGAATGTATTATTTACTTACTGTTTAAAGACAAAATCTCCAAATCTACACTGCAAACTTCATGAGGGAAGATATTGTAATTGCATTGTCTGCTTGTACCTAGAACACATAAAAGGTACTCAACAAATGCTTGAGGACTGAATTCACCCAGGGGGTGCCTGGGTCTTGTCTGGGCAAAAGCTATGGTTGGGCAGAAAATTTACACAGAATCATGTGATGGCAAGATTGAGGCCTAAGATTTTGATATGTGAGGGCTGTTCAGAAAAAATTCAGCCATTGTCAATATAACAAAAATGGTCATGTGGCTGGATACTTTCCTGACAGTCCTCATATAAGCAAGAGGGTCCAGCATGTAATGAACATATTCTGCTTAAGGTTCAGTGACCAAGTAGGGCCAAGACAGAGGCAGCAAATAGCATGAAGTTGTGGCTTAATAACAGTTAAAATCAGGGTTCAAATAACAGGGGGTGAGATTAGAATAGGGGTTCCTTTACAGGAAACAGGTTCTCAAAATCAATTTCTTCTTCCGCTCAAAAGACCTGTGTCAACAAAGACTTGTAGAGTGTCTAGTTTTCAAACTTCATAATGTAGAAACATCATCTGAGATGGGGGGTATAAAACGCTAATTAAAAATGAAGATTCCGGGAAGCAGGGATGGCTCAGTGGGTTAAGCACTCACTTTGCAGCCCCGGGGACCAAGGATGAAATCCCAGCCCTGTCCCATATGGACCCACATGCTGATCTGAGGTGCACTTTACATGCAGGAGCCCCAGTTCGGTTCGGTCCCTGGCTCAAGGGGGCGTGCCTCCCATGTGGCAGGCCCCAGCCCACTTCCTGCCCTGCAGGCTTCTCCCCCCACTTGTGTGAAACAAAACCGTGTCAAAAACTGATCATGTATAGCTATGGCGCCTGCTCTGGGCCCTCCCATTTCTGTGTCATTCTCTCCATCTCTGTCTCTCTCTGTCTCTGTCAAAAACAATAAAAAAAATAATCTTAAAAAGAAGTGAAGATTTCCTCAGAGATACACTGCCATTGTGTCTGATTCCATAGGTCTGTAGAATGCTGGAACTGTATTTTTAAATTAATGCACAAGGCAAGTTTGATGTGGTCACTCTGCAGATACATTTTTATGAGATATACCTGTTCTAGTCCTTTATTATTCATAAAACAATTTTACATATTATCCCCTATGATTCTCACCCTATAACTGCTGACAAGTAGGCAGAACAGATTTTTATTTTCACTTATTATATTTTAAAAACCTTTTATTATAGGATATTTAAAACAAATACACAAGTGGAGAATTCCATAATGAACCCCCATGTATCTATCAGCCAACTTCAACAGTTATCAACTACAACGATACCTTGGAATCTGAGCAACCCAAAACTCAAACAACTTGGAATCAAAATGAAAAAATCGGGAAGCTGGGATGGCTCAGTGGGTTAAGCGCTCACTTTGCAGCCCCAGGGACTGAGGATTGAATTCCGGTCCTGGCCCGTGTGGACCCACATGCTGAAACTGGGGAGTGCCCCCAGTTCGGTTCTCACCGGGGTGATACCCCAGCCCAGTTCCTGCCCTGTGCAGCCCCGCCGACCTGTGGAATAAAACTATGTGGAAAAACCAATGATGTGCAACTATGGAGACTGTTTTGCACCCCCCCCTTCTCTCTGTCTCTGTCTCTGTATCTTTCTCTTTCTCTTTCTCTGTCAAAAACAATAAAAATAAATCTTAAAGAAAAGAAAAAGAAAAAATCAAGCAAATTTTGCCTTGGAATCCAAACACTGCTTGGAATCTGAACGCCAACACATTGCTCACGTGGGACATATCGACTGTACGGCCCATAGCTTTATTCGAGCATCCCCTCATTGTTTCTGTGGGAAGGAAGAGAGAGACCCTGGAACCATTTCCTCTGGTGAAATCGAGCATGTGGTCAAAAATGCAGGCAGCTGTTGAGAAGTGGCACCCTAATAAAGCCTTAGTTGACAGGTGTGTTAAGTTGTTTGATGATAACATCATTGCACATTTCAGAAAAGTGCAAAAATGTCGCCAACATCAGACCACTTTGGAACGTTGGTTCTCAAAAGCAAACACAACCAGTGACTCCAAGCCCTCTGCAAGTAGTAACATATCAAAGGGCATTAAAAGACAAAGAATAAAGACACCTCATCATTATTTTTTTAATTTTTTATTTAAATATTATTACTTGTTAATATTTTACCTTAAAATTAATATTTTACTTTAAATCCAGTGTATTTACTATTAAAATCACTTAGAAAATTTGAGTTTGTAGCACCCAGAAACAGATTAATCCTGTTTCTATTATTTAAAAGGGGAAAACTTGTCTTGGAACTTGAATGTTTTGGTACTCAAACAGGGTTCTGGGATGGATTAAGTTCGAATTCCAAGGCATCACTGTATAGTCAATTCCATGCCATATACAGATGTGTACATTGCACAAGTTTTAATCAAATCTCAGAGATATCTGAGACCAGTGTGGATCAGAGGAGAGATTTTTCATTTTTATTTTATTAACAAGACTGTGCACCACAGAGATAATGACTTACCCAAGAAGACTATGCCTAGTCCTAGAACTGAGGCTAGAACTCATGGCATAACAGTGAGGGGTGAGAAGATACATATAGAAACAGCTACACCCATCACTAGACTTTGAAGCATGTGGTAATTCTCTAGCTGTGTGTGTCAGAGGGCCCTTACAGGTCTTAGATTCCAGTGAAACTAAATATTTTACTAATACAAACACTCCGTGTGCTTGAAAACCTTAAGCTATGAGGAAATGGCTGTGAAGATGCACCAGAGAGAAGCACCGAGCTGAGGGCAAGTGAGCTGCAGCTGCCCTGAGGAACCTTCTACCATCTGAACTGTCAGGAAAACAAATGTGATGGAAACACATGCTTCCATTTGAAAATGTGGCTGGCAAAACAGCTCTACCTCAGTCTGTTGAGACAGGGACAAATAAAATGTTGGTTGGTCTCCCATTTATTTTATTTTTAAAGTGTTTGCCAATACTGGAACAGCCCTGGTTGTATTGCAGTGCCACACCACTATCAGCCTTGAGATTCCCTTTCATGTGTTAAAAGTTCCATCTGATCTTAATTACATTGTTTTCTACCTTTCCCATTGTAATGACACAATTAGGAAACTGTCTAAAAGTGAGAAGGCAAGGATTCAATTTAGCTAGGTTGCAGGTATCACAGTGAATCCATCTGGAAAATATGGTGTGGTAGCTCTTAATGTCTCACTAATAAGCACATGGTCAAACTCTGTCAGGGAACTTTTGTAGTTCTAGGACTCTCTTGAATGTGCAGATGTGCAGTGGCTAAAGCAAAGTTACATGTACTCCCTGGTTAAAGTCTTTTTGTATTATAAAACAGCCCACAAGTGAACACCGCTATGCCAAGAAAAATGAAAACACTTACAAGAATATTCAACAGTTCTAATGCAAAGTATTTTGTAATTCTCTATTTGCCAAATCTCTCTTGAGAGGAGGTCAGTAATTTTCTCATTATCCTGCTTAAGGAAACAATTTAACTGTTGTTCCCAAAGTAATACATGGTCAATCAATACTGGAATTAGAACACAATCCATTCTCATTCCAAGGACCATGCTGAGCCAACAACAAATTTGGATGAAAGAATATTGTAAGGTTTGGAGGCAACCAATATGATGAAATCATTTCCCGGTGACAGGATATGAGTATGGATAAAATCGAAAAAGAACAGGAATTCTCCAATGCATTTAAAGACAGACATTTGCTCATTTAAGCTTTATGTTTCCTAATAATGCATGAGTTGAAGGAAGGAAAGGGAAATATGTAAAGGAGGCGACAGAGAGTGGGAAACATAATGTCAGAGAAATTTCAAAGTAAAAATAGATGCTGAACATATACTAAATTAGTTTAGTCATTTTTTTAAATTTAACAGTTCTTTCCTTGTTTCAGAAAAAAAGATAAAGACTTCACAATACCTCGCACATACAATTCTTAATAAAATATGACAATGAACGTCATACCATAAATTTAGTCTCCAAAGGGAATATATCAAATAAATAAAAGTATGTTATTTTGTTACTCTGACTCAGAATAGCATGATTGTCGAGATATTATTGTAAGTCAATGCAGAAATATGAAAAAACGCTTTTATTGCTATTTGCCATTTAGGCTCAGAAAAATCTATTTCCAACCCCCCTGGCCTGCCACCACACACACATCCTAAGCAATAATCTTGAAATCATTCCTGACAACGTCACCACACTGTTATAGATGTTACCCTTGAATGAATTTTTATCCTCTCCCTGCCTCGGATCTTGTCAGTCTAGTGAATTCTGTTTGTAAGTCACTGGGCTGAGATCCAGTAAAATCCTATTTTCCACCCAACCTTTAACACTTTTTGTGCATTTCTATTAGAAATTAATTGAGGGTAAAGGGGGAGGTGTGTGTGAGAGTGGGGGTGGGGGAGTAAGAAGGGGACATCAAATATAAGGTGATGGAAAGAGAACTGAGTCTAGGTGGTGAGCATATAATGCAATACATAGACAATGTAATATAGAATTGTACACCTGGAACCTCAGTAATTTTTGCCAATCAATGTCACCCCAATAAATTTAACAATTAAAAAATCAAAAGCAAGAAAAACAAAAATTAATTGAATACCAAACAAAACAAATCCAAACAGCAATACTATTTAAAAAACAAATATGCTCTTCCTTAAACAGGCTAATTTAAAAAAATAAACAAATCAATGCTCCAAACTCATCAAATCATGTATATATATATATATGGTATATTCAGCTGTTTATATTCCAATCATACCTTGGTAAAATGCTTTAAAATATTTAAAAAATATAACATATCATTCAAAAATAAATAAATTATGATGTTGAGATAGATCAACAGGCTGAGCACTGGCCTTGCAATTGTGAGGTCCAGGGATCGAATACCAGCGCCAGCCATGCAAACTCACGCTGAACTGCAGCACAACTGGTAACCACCGGGATGGCAGTGAAGGTTCTTGCCTCCCATGTGGGAGGCCCCAAGCTTGGTTCCTGCACCACATGGCCCCACCTCTATCTTAAGGGGACCAGATGTCCCGCTTTTGGTGGGACAGTCCCGATTTTTAACAATCTGTTCCGCGTCCCGAGGCGTTTTAAAAAGTCTCGATTTTTGGAAAGAATGCACAACAAGTTAGGGAATGGCAGGAGATAGACCAAATTTCTAACCAAGAACCCCCACCCCCCACCCCGCCCCCGCCCCGGTCAATGATGTCCCGCTTTACCAATGTTAAAATCTGGTCACCTTACTCTATCTGTAAGGAATGAAACTGTCACAACTAATGTGTACAACTGTGGGGACTGCTCTGGGCCTTCCCCTCTTCTCTCTGTCTCACTCTCTCTCTCTCACCTTCTCACAAACAATAAAATAAATCTTTAAAAATAAATAAATGAATGAATAAATAAATAAATAAATAAATAAATGAATAAATAAATAAATGTGTGGGTTTTTTTAATAAAATTATCTTTGTCAATTTCAGGAGGTAGACAGGACAAAGGTTTGTTTCATGTGAATCCTCTAATAACTTCTTACATTATTCTAAAACAAACTCATATCACCTAGTTCATTATTTTTAAAGGATTCAGATGCTTTTTCGAAATCACCAAGTTGATTTCTTTGAACTGAATTTTAAATTTTTTGGGGGGAGTTGTAGAGATTAGCTGTATGTTATTTAACATATTTTTAAGATTTACTTTTTATTGTTTTTGACACAGAGAGAGAGAGAGAAACAGAGAGAAGGGGGAGGGTCCAGAGAAGTCTCCATATCTGTACATTACCAGTTTTCGATATAGTTTCATTCCACAAGTGGATGCGGGGCCGCGTAAGGCAGGAATTGGGCCAGGGGATTCCCACATGGGAAGCTCTCTCTGGAGAGTGCCGAACTGGAGGTACACCCCAGTATAGCATATGGGTCCACATGGGCCAGGGCCAGGACATGATCCCCAGGCCCCAGGGCTGCAAGACAAGTGTTCAACCCACTTAGTCATCCTGGCATCACCTATTTACTATTTCTTGATGTATAATTATTTGCCCAAATTTAAAATGGTATCTCTACAGCATCTTTGTCACCCTATTTGCATTTAACTTAGATTACCACGGTCACCACCCTCATATTAAGGGAAAAAAAAAAATGATTAACGGAAACTTTCAGTCTTCACAGCTAGGAGTCTCACACCAGGTATGATCTGTGAATGGCAAAGATAAGACATAATTTTTTTTCTTCTGAAAACTGAACAGTAATGTCCTTGAGATTTGCAAAGGAGATACCACTTAGTTTTTAGAAGAAAACATATTCAGATGCTGGTTCTATTTCAGTTTCTAGAAGACTTGGTTGGCACGATCAGGTAGGCAAACACTAGCTCTGCAGCTGATTTCCTCATTTTGAACTAATCTCAGTAGAGACTGGCTCAGCCTGCATCACTGAAGACAGGCCATCCAAAGGCTCCTGAGAAGTTCTTGTACGTGATGTATATTCTGCAAATATGTGCTCATCCTTTTATTCTCTTTGTAAGTACACCCACATACTGACTAGATGTGGGGTCCAGATTCAATGTGATCTGAGAAGCTGTTTGATGACAGGGAATTTGCTATGGGAGAGCCTATGCCTGTTTCTGAGTATCAGTGATGAGTTATACATACAGTACCACAGGCTCTGCTGCTTAAATCACTTACAAAATAAACTGTCTATCTTCAGTGATCTTTTGTTTTAAATTTACCTAGAGTGAAATCTGCCAAAAAAATGGACAGATCAGGCGGTTCAGAATTTACTCTTCAAAGCAAATATACCAGATTAACAAGCTTATAGTTTCTTTATGCTGACTTAGAAGAGTGGAAGTTGCAAGATATTATTTGAAGGTAATACCAAAATATAAATAAAAAATGTCTCTTTATTTTCATTTACCATTCTGTTTCAGAACAACATACAGGGAGTTAAGCAGTTGCTTTGGTGCTTAGCATCAAATAAACACAGTAGTTTACCTTACAAAGTGCCTGAGTAGACCATGAGCCCAATCACTTCTCTGAGAATAACCCCCCTGAATATTATGAGGTGAGCCCCTGGCAGACCCTCACCACTGCCCAGAGCTATTTGCAACCAAGGTGGACATTGATTTAAACTACTCAGCTTCTCTCCCCTCAGATTCCAAATTTAACCAATGACATAGAATCATAATGCAGAAATGTGTGTGGGGGTGGCCTACTCTGCTATGTGATGGACAGAGAGAGGCCGGACCACAGTAAAGAGAGGAGCAGTCGCGACATGGAGCTTTGTATGAACTGTAACGGCTTTCCTTTTCTTCTTCCTGTTTTTTTCTGAAACCCAGCTTCATTCCTACCCTTAAATTACATGTACTATTATTCCTGCTTTCTTATAATAACACTCCCTTTTAATCTTCCTTACTCTAGGTCACATTGGTTTCTGATACCTTTATCTAATACAAAGGAAGCCAATGGTTGTGAAAAAGAAAGAACCTTGAATATGTACGAACAGCATAGGCTTGAACTAGGCCACCTTCACTCAGCCACATCATTTGGGGATTGCAGATTCCTCCTCTACTTCTGTCTAAAAATTCCTCTCACTTTTAGACTATCCATTAGTTTCCATTTTATTTTATAGGGAGTAAAATTGGGAAACGCCTATTACAGTCTCAGGACTTTGCTGAACATGGAAGAATAGGGTTGGCTTGTCTTATTCTTCACAAGGAACTAGGTAAACACAATGGTTTCTGTTAACTAGTGAACCTGCTTCAAGTTTATGCTTTATTCGTCCATCTCTATTATTTTTCTCAGTCCTTAAATGCTCACTAGAACTCCCACATGGTACACTGACTTGGAGAGAAAATTTGTGAAAGGATGTGTCACTGTTATTTCTTAAGTCTTAACAAGTGATGTGACCTTCACAATAGGAAAATAGAAAAACCTTTCTTTCTTTGGAAATATCTGTATCTCTGTACCGTGCTGAAACTCAATAAAAGTTGAAAATCTGTCACAGATATTGTACTATGTCAATGTTCATTAATACCAATAAAATCTAACAGATACCAACAGCCCTATCAAAAAATGTGAGAGTAGAATACCATTAACAAAATAAAAAGGAAACCAACCAAATGAGAGAAAATATTTGCCAACAATGCCTCTGGTAAGGGGCTAATGTCTAAAATATATAAAAAACTCATACAACTCAACAACAAAACAACAAAAGATCCAATTAAAAAATGGGCAGAACACCTACTAAACAGGCACTTCTCTCCTGAAGACATACAAACAGCCAATAGATACATGAAAAAAATGCTCAATGTCACTAGCAATTAGGGAAATGCAAATTAAAACCACAATGAGATACCACCTCACACCTGTTAGAATGGTTATAATCAACAAGACAAGGAGTAACAAATGCTGGAGAGGCTGTGGACACAAAGGAACCCTCATACACTGCTGGTGGGAATGTAAATTGATACAACCACTGTGGAAGGCAGGGTGAATATTCCTCAAAAAACTAGAAATGGAATTGCCATATGACCCAGCAATCCCTCTCCTGGGTATCTATCCAAAATCCTGAAAACCTAAATCCGCAAAGATACATGTACCCCAATGTTCATCACAGCATTCTTCACAGTGGTCAAGTCGTGGAATCAACCAAAGTGTACTTCGATAGATGACTAGATAAAGAAGTTGTGGTACAATTATACAATGTAATGCTACTCAGCAATAAGAAAAGATTAAATACAGCAATTTGTGACAACATGGACGGACCTTGAAAACATCTTATTAAGCGAAGTAAGTCAGAATGAAAGAATCAAGAAACACATGACCTCACTTATAGGTGGAACATAAAACTGAAAGTAACAAAGACACAGAGACTCATGGACACAGTCAATAGTTTAGTGGTTGCCTGAGGGTAAGAGGGGAGGTGTGTATGGGTGGGGGTGGAGATGGGTTGGCAGGAGTAGGGAGGCGGAATCAAACACACAGTGATAGAAAGTGAGCTGATTCTGGGTGGTGAGCACATAATGCGATGTATAGACAATGTCATGTAGAAACATACACCTGGAAACAATGTAACTGATATCAATTAATGTCACACCAATAAATTTAACAACAACAACCAAAAAAAAGAAACGTGATAGTGAGATGAGATGGGCAGACCTACTCCAATGCCCTGATTCCCCCAACATCTCGGGTCTTCTAACATGTGGGCCAGTGCCTTCATTCTACCCTCAGGGCACTCTACCCACTCTCACTAATCAGGTATCATGACTTCAGAGCTTTCTTCCTACCCTCTCACCGATTTAATCTTATAGTTTCTTAGTTCTATTTTTATTGTTACCCCACCACCACCACCCCTTAGACCAAGAATAATTTAAGGAAGGTTAGGAAAGTATGTTTTTAAAAATAGAAAAATTTTTAGGAAAGTAATTCAGACCTAAGAAAATGTACTTAATTGCAAGAATCACACCACTACTATAATTTCCCCAGAGACTAAGAAGAAAGATAACAACTTGTCCAAAAATCTCATTAGGTCTTTAAAAACTGGCTACACTAACCCTCGAATGAACAAGAAATAATGATGGTCTTTTTAAAGCTCTGTTATTTTGGGTCTTTGTGACTTGAAGCTTAACTTAGGTGTCCCAGCATCAGAGGTTGGGCTTTGTCAAGATCCACCCTCTATTCCTCTGCAGCATATTTCTCTAAATCTGAGCTAGCTGATATATAATAGGAAGAAAGTCATGGAACCTCTAACCCGACAGCTCAGGTTGGACAATGGCATAGTGTGGTGGATATGGTCTTTCCAAGTCTGGTTCCTCTTGAGTGCGAGTTACAGCCTTGATGTCAGATTCTAATATCAAATAGATAAGCGGTAGAATAATCACAAGCAAACAGGCTTCTCAAAAAGTCAGAATGCAATCCCAACCAAAAGCAACAAATATTTATTGAAGAATTTTATGTAACAAGCATTGCCTAAGCACATTTATTCACTTTTCTTATTATTCCTTGCATCCATCTTTTGAGATAGGTATTATACCCTTATTGCACTCCATAGGTGACCCACATTCCCAAGGCCATCTCATTGTCCATGATGGCTGCTAGAATTCTGCTACTATATCTATAATCTAACAGGAAGGAGAAAACAAACAAATAAACAAAAATGGCATGCCCACTTCCTATAGAAATACTGCTTAAGAGTTGTATACATTACTGCTTACATCCCGTTGTCTACTATTTAGTCACATGGGTATACCTATAGCAAGGAAGTCTGAGAAAGTGGTCATTATTCTAGGTAGACATCTACATAGCAAAAAATCTTAAGTTTTTTGATAGAGGAAGACGTAAAAACAATTAGCGGACAATGAGGTGTCTTTACCATTGCAAGTAGGGGGTCTCAAAATTGATCCTGAGAAGCATATACTGAAGAGTAATTAATACCTAAAAAATTCAAATAAATAATAGAACTAATTTTCCTTTTATTTTCATACCATAAGTCAAGGGTATCCAATCTTTTGGCATCCCTGGGCCACACTAGAAGAAGTATTATCTCAGGCCACACATAAAATACACAAATACTAATGATAGCTGATGAGCTTTGAAAAAATGTAAAAAAATTCTCATAAAGTTTTAAGAACATTTACAAATGTGTGTCGGGCTGCATTCAAAGCCAGCTTGCCATAAGGTGATGAACCTGGAAATGACTAAGAGGACTCTGATACCTGGGTTATACATACATAGAGGTCATCTTACAGGAAAGTTACAAGGCAGAAATGCAGGGCAAAGTTTCCACTGCTACTAAACTAATTATATGTGTATATGTTTCTCATTCCTCATAATGAGGCAAACATATTTTATCTAAAAGAACAAGTATTTCCAGTCACTGAAGCGTGGTACATAAAAACAGATCTCTTTGTTGGACTTTATATAGGAGACACTAAGACATGTGACATCAAGTCCTTGTTAATCTACAACGATGGATTTGGTGAAAAAAACTAATCTTAAACGTATTCAGTTAAGGTATTAGTGAAAGGTAACCTGTCTTTATTAATATTAAAATCCTCCAAATATGTATATTTTAAGAAGTAAATACAATATTATATCTAAGAGTAGAATATTTTTCATATGTTATAGGCTAGAAGAACATTCTGGTTGCCCCTGAAATTATACTCCTTGTGATGCATATCCAGTCACCAAAGTTACTGTGATTGATAGATCTAGAACGGGGGGCGTCCCCTTCACCTTCTTCTTTCCGCCAAGTGAAATAATACCCACCCTTAAAGATCCAGGTCATGTTTCGTCTCCTGAAAAGTTTTATTTGACTTTACTAGCTCTAAATTCTCTTTTTCTCTTCTTTGAAATTCCCACTATATTTAACAGCCTATGTCAGACAATGTAACATTTAATTATATGCCGTCTACTAATGCTTCATGTGTGTTAAGATCCTAGAGAACATGTTACTTGTGTTTCTTTGTAACCCCCATGGCCTCTAGAGTATTGAGTGCTTAATAAATATCTTCTGTACAATTAATTTGCCTTTTGTGTTCAAGCCTAAGGTGCTTTGTAACTGAACCTAGTTACATTGTGCCCTCCTGCTGAGTATTTTTGAAACAAGAAGGTTGGATCACCATGAGCTAGCAGAAGAAAAAAAAAGAAAAGTGTGTCTGCATGTACGTGTATGCATGTCCTCCTTCACATGAGTAATGAGTAGAAAAATACCTAGCTGAAGATTATTACTGACACTGTGTGTGTGAGCATGTACAGATCAAATGAGTGGCCATTTATGTGCTATAATTTGAAATAAACTTCTTGGCTGCGATGAAAATACTTTCCCATCCTAGTTGGCTTAAAATTTCATCATTAGAGTCAAAGAGTTTGTATAGAAATAAAAAATGCAATCTCTCTCCAAAAGTCTATAAAAGTGTGTGTTACTGGGAAGCCACCCTTAGCTCTCTCTTTTATGTGGTAATTTTATCACCTTACTTTCCTGTGCCTATTAGTCAAAAAAGTAAGGCCAAACTGCTAAGAGAGATTGCAAGGAAGAAAAGGGGGTTTCAAAACTGAAGCCTGCCTTTTTTTAAAACCTATTTGGAACCCACTCAATACGGTAAAACATGGCAGAAGGCAAAAGGAAGGAACAGTTCTCAGGGCCAAGAAGGAACTCTGCATCCTCGGCACCCCTGTACCCCAGAATCTGATGCTCCTATACCTCTGAAACACCCCAAGGCAGATAGGAACAGAGTTTGAACATGGCAGCTGTAGTGAAACATTCTCACTTCACAAATTACTAAGTTACTCTCTGACGGTACAGGTCAGAAGGTAAGTTAATAGATGCATCAGTGGTAGAAGCCTAGTCTTTTTATTCTCAGTTGAATGCTTTTTCCACTGTTCTTGATTCCTGAGAGCACAGATGACATCCCTTTTTATCCAGACTATAAGAGTGCAGAAGGCTAGGTCTGCCATGGTCCCCTTCATTTTTCACTAGGCACCATTGCCAACTTCTGAGAGGCAGGACTGCCTACAAATTAGCAGGCAGAGCCGTACCTCTGAATTCCGATAGAAGGTTCAAGTGTTGGCTACATCAGCTTCTAGATGTGCGATCTTAGGCAAGTTACTTAAACTCTGTGGTTCTTAGGTTTCCCAGCTGCAAGTGGGAACAACAATAGTACCAACCTCATAGAGTTACTGAGACCATAAAATTATAAATTCATGCAAAGCACTTAGAACAATGGCCTGGCATTATAATTAGTACCTAGTATTTACTATCATATTACTGCTATCTTTAATCATAGAGATAAAGAAAAAGAGCATCATAAACAAGTGAACATAAAAAAAATCCTATGGGAAAGCCGGAATGGCTCAGCGGGTTAAGCACTCGCTTTGAAGCCCCGAGGACCGAGGATCGAATCCCGGCTCCGGCTTAGGCAGACCCACATGCTGAACTGGGGTGTGCTTCCCGAATGCGGTGAGGCCCCCAGTTCAGTTCCAAAAAAAATAAAAACAACTATTGGGGAAGCCGGGATGGCTCAGTGGGTTAGGCGCTCACTTTGCAGCGCCAGGGACCGGGGATCGAATCCCGGCCCTGGCCCGTGCGGAACCATATGCTGAACTGGGAGCTCCCCCAGTTCAGTTCTCTCTCTGTCTCTGTATCTCTCTCTCTCCCTGTCAAAAATAAATAAATAAATATTTAAAAAATAAATAAATAAATAAAATCCTAAAATTGATATTCTAGCTTCTCTGATAGACACTATCTGTTTGTATGTGTGTTGAGCACTGAGCATCAACTTTTAGAGAGGAAGCAGTTTAAGTCTATTGCCACAACTTCCATTTCAAAAGCATAGGACCACATAGAAATAAGTGATCAGATACACACACACATACAAATGATGTCTTATACCTTAATGTTTTGCCAACTCTGATCTGTATCCCATTTAGAAAATTTGGTCTACATCAGTAAAAAAAAAAAAAAATTTCAGAAAAGCCTGCAAAAACTTAATACTATCTCTAGGCCTCTAACCTAAGGATTAGAACACTCATCGGTCCCAGAGCAGATGCTTCCTAGTCTGTTTTGTGATTTTTCAACAATGAAAATGATATTAGCAACAATGACAAATTCAGTGGGGGACTCCAGGGATCTCAATGTCAATGAAATGAAATAGGTGGAAGCAAAGTAAAAGAAGCACCATTCATCCACCGTTGATGGAAACAGCACCATCTTGGTCACTGGACAAGAGGGGGAGTGAGTCCACTTAGGGCATGGAGTTTATTTTTTTCACTGTGAAGGTGGCAGGTGGCAGCATAGAGTGGGCACAGCTTAAGTTGCAAATCAGAAGGACATGTATGTGAGCAGTGCATGAGCAGGTGAGCAGCACAGCCTCAGAAGTGGCCAACGTAAGGGCTGCACCAGACAGTGAGGGGTGAGAGCTATACTGCTAGAGGTGTGTGTACCCTCTGTATATGGCTTAGAGGATCATGGGGTTTTTAGCCCAAACCTACCGTGTTTCTCATTTTTTTAGCTTTGTTAAACTCGTTTAAAACAAGGTGGCATGCACACAAACTGAAAGTAAAGAGATGAAAAAAATTTTTTATGAAATGAAAAAGAAGAAAGCTGGGATAGCAATATTTATACCAAACAAAATGGACTTTGAAACAAAGGTTATAACAAGAGACAAAAGAAGATCCCATTGTCCCACTTCTCAATATTTATACAAAGAAATCCAAAACACTACTTTGAAGACACAAGTGCCTCCATTTGTTTGTTACAGCATTATTTACAATAGCCAAAATATGGAGACAACTTGGGTGTCCATTAATAGGTGAATGGATAACAAAGAGGTGGTACATATATACAATGAAATATTACTCAGCCATAAAAAAAGAATGAAATCTTGCCACCTGCAACAACATGGATCTTCAAGAGTATATTGTTCTGAGTGGGCTAAGGCAGACACAGAAATACAAATGTTATACAATTTCATTTATATGTGAAATCTAGTAGATAATAGGATAAATGGACAAACTAATCAGAAACAAGTTTGTAGATACAAAGAACATTTTTGTGGTTGCCAGATAGATTTGCTTGAGGAGTTGTGAAGGGAGAGAAAATTAAGAAGTACAAATTGGTAGTTACATGATAGTCATGGAGATATAGAATACAGCATGAGAAATATAGTAATATTGTAATAACTATGTATGGTGTCAGATGGGTACTAGATTTATCGGGGTGATAACTTCATAAGATACATAAATGTCTAATCACTGTGTTGTACACCTGAAACTAATATAATATTGTATGTCAACTGTATTGAAAAATAAAAATTTATTAAAACCCTTCTCCCCCACCCCCCCACCCCAAAAATAGTGGCATGAATGTCAGGAAATCTTATGGACATTCTAAACACCTATAATAAATAAATACTTTCATAAAACTTTTTTTTTTTGAGATCTCATTTTTAATTTAATTCTAAAAAAAAGAGTTCTTTAAAACTAAAGTTTTAGGGAACAAAACAGCCTGAACTTCAGGGCATAGATCAATTCAGCCTCTACAACCTACAAATTTGCAGAATCAATAATATGAGAGTAAAGTTCTGAGGCTATCTTCAGATTTCCTTCCTAGAAATTGAGAGGAATTTCCTGAGCACTAGATCAGAAGCCTCTTGCTACTATAACTGGGCATGGTCTCCCCTATTGAGGGCTATAATAGATCCAGAAGTAGAAAATAGGATAAGATGCAAGTAGGAGTTCAATAAGTTCTTAAATTAATATAGTTAATAATTCACTCTTTCACTTATTTATTCAAACAAATAGTTACATCAGACACCATGCTGTGTAGTTATAAATTATGCACGTTCATGCAATTATTGATTAATTCAATAAATTTTACTTTGAACCAGGCATTTTTCTAGGTTCTGGTAATCCAGCAAAAGAAACTAAAGGCATGATCCTGTTTTCACAAAGCATACATTAAAATAGAGTAGATAAAAAGAAAAGAAGTACATAATATTTATATAGTAGGTACTATGAAGAAAACAACGTAATATAATAAAAACAACTTAAGATACGTGGCCATAAAAGATCTCTCTGAGCAGGTGATTTTTATCCTGAGTCCTGAATGACAATGAATGACACAGTTATGCAAAGATCCAGGAGAAGAGCAGCCCTAGCATACAAATACCATGAACTTGATACA
This sequence comes from Craseonycteris thonglongyai, assembly GCA_004027555.1. Classification (NCBI taxonomy): domain Eukaryota; kingdom Metazoa; phylum Chordata; class Mammalia; order Chiroptera; family Craseonycteridae; genus Craseonycteris; species Craseonycteris thonglongyai. The sequence goes on from PVKE010030482.1 coordinate 17,267, forward strand.
CTGGGGGGACCGAAAGCAGACAAACGCGGCTGGTTGTAGTGAGTGAGATGGATAGTGAAAGATAACAAGGGTATGGGGTAGGGTGAGCTCACAATATCTTAGGGTCTAGAGCATCCGGGAAGTAATTGGGTTTTATAGGATGTCACTATAGACTTTAACACAGGAGGATGGATGACATGATATAATTTATTTTTCAAGTATCACTTTTGCAGCTATACAGACAATAAGTTGTGGGCAGTGATATGTCCATACTTACAATTCGCTATCTGGAAAATCTATTTTTAAAATTTCTCATTTGTAGCATATTCTAATTCATGTGGGGTAAATGTTCCCTCCCTGGCCAATTCCAAGCTACGGGAAGGTCGCTGAAGGTTGACTTGGAAAGTGAAGCACACAAAGGGCTCTCGAGAGCAAAAGGCAACTCCAGCGCATAGCGCCGATCATAGGGCAGCAGGAGTGGGCACAGGAGAGCCAGCCGGGAGGCGTCAGCAGCTGTCCAGGCAAGAGAGATGGTGGCTTGGGGATGGCGACACAGACAAAACAAATGGACAGCTTGAAGAGGATTTACAAGAGAAAACAGAACATGATGCATTAAATATACACAGTAATATGACAGGCATTAAGAATGAATTTCATATTTCAAATGGGTTTTATTTTAGGTACCCGTATTTTCCGGCGTATAAGACGACCGGGCGTATAAGACGACCCCCTAATTTTACAGTTAAAACATAGGTTTAGGCCTATCTTCGCTGTATAAGACTACAGCCCGGTAGTCCTATACAGCGAATATAGGCCTAGACCTATGTTTTAACTGTAAAATTAGGGGGTCGTCTTATACGCCCGGTCGTCTTATACGCCGGAAAATACGGTAATCACTCTTTCCTAACTTATCTTTATCCTTCTTTATCCTACCCACATTTCTTTTTTTTTTTTTTTACAGTATTTATATTTCTTTCTTTCTTCTCTAATATAGAGAAAATAAAAGTTTCATCCCCCTGCTGTATTCTGCTCTGTTGTTCTAGGTCAGTGGTTGACAAACTCGTCATCCAAAAGAGCCAAATATAAACAATACAAAATTGAAGTGTATTCAAAGAGCCATTTTTTTTTAAACTTAAGCTTTACTTTAGTAGAGACATTTTTATGGAAATAATTAGGATTAAAAGGACACTCTCGAGCTTGCCTTTGCTAAATATGTCTTAGTTTAACTAACGGTACATTAAATAAAACTTGGTATCATACTTATATAAAGATAATATTTATTTAAAAATATAACAAGTTAAGTAATATAAAAGGTACCCTTTAAAAAAAAAAAAACTATAAATACTCCACTAATGTGAACAATGGCCTTGCATTTCCTTGGAAAGTAAGGGTAAGTCAGGTTTGTATGTTGTTTTTAATTTTAGGCACGATTCCAAGTTCTCATCGATAAGCCAATTTCTTAATTTACTCTTGATAAAGTTCACGCTTGAAAATGATTGTTCGCATAAATATGTAGACCCAAATAAGGAAAGAACAGCAAACACTAGTTTCTTCAGTTGATCATGAGTCAGGAATACTATTCCAGGTGTTAAAAATCAACGTATCTTCCCTCTTCAGATCTTTCAAAGCAGACAACTTGTGCTGTAAACTTAATTCACATTTATTTTTCTCCAATAGCTCTAAATCAGCACAAAGATGCTCAAATTTTGAGCTCCACGATTCTTTATTTTTTAAATCCAGCAACTGCATTTCAAAGCTGCCAATATCAATATTAAAGGGCGAAAAATTTATATCTGTTACAGTGGCATTCAGAGGTTTTTTTAACAAAGGCTAACGTCACTTTGCTGTTTCTAAAGTCTTTGAACCTGCTGAGAAAAGTTTCCTTCATATTTAACAGTGTTGTTCTGAAATAGCAAATGTCAATATTAGACTTATTTTCTCGACAATATTTCAATAGGCATGGAAAGTGAATTAGAGTTTCTCTTTCAAAATCTTCGGCAAAAAGCGACAATTTGTTTTCGAATGAAATTACTTCTAACATCGAAAAAATTGTGTTTCCTTTTTCTTGTAATTTACGATTAAGCTGATTTAGATGAGAAGTAACATCCACCATGAAATAAAATTTCTGGATCCACAGATTGTTCGTTAGCTCTGCATAGTGAACACTCTTCTCAAGAAGAAATGCTTTTATTTCAGTAAACAGTGAAGCGAAACATTTTAAAACGTTTCCTCTCGATAACCAACGAACCTTGTTATGCAGCAGAAGATCTGCATACTCACTCTCTACCTCAATTAGAAATTCTTTAAATTGGCGATGGTAAAGAGCTTTAGCTACAATGGAGTTGATAATCT
>PVKE010030483.1:0-19603 GCA_004027555.1 Craseonycteris thonglongyai
CCCCCCGCCCCGGCCCCGCCCGGCCCCGCCCAGCCCAGCCCAGCCCAGCCCCGCTCCGGCCCCGCCCCGCCGGGGTTCCGCGGCCCCGTCCTCGAATGTCCCATCTACTGGTCTTCGGAAGGAGAAACCAAGAAAAATAGGAAAGAAAATCAATCGTGTTGATAATTATGAAATATATAATAGTTTATATTGCTTCTTCACTGCTTAATGAAACGAGACCGGGCAGTGGAGCTAAATAACCTTACTGTCATTTGAAAAGTTACACAGGTATCTGCCACGACTGTCACGTGACTCCAAAACACCTGTGGTTTGTGTTGGGGACCACAGCATGGGTCCTGCTAATCCTACTGAGCCTTGCTACCTCCATCATCACGGGAAGAATGACTACATTTCAGCTAGAGTTTAGTGAAAATCAAGGCTATTTTCCCCATCCTGGTTCATAGCCTTCCTGAATTCTGGCCAAGGACCCCCATTGTCAGGACAATAGTTTGCAGCTGTGGGAGTGTTCTCATATTTGCAACTTCATAAGGAGGGCTCTGGTGGTCCTGATTGGGGTGTGTGGTAGGAGCTCCTTACACGGCAGAGGGCGGAGGCAGGAATGCCGGAAGTCCCGCCCTGCCCTCTCGAAGTCACCGCGCACGTGGCGTCCTGTCAGGCTGGACGCGAAGGGAGAAGCTGGATTGCAATGATCCAAGTCTAGAACACATTGGTCAAGTTTTAATATTGTCAAAGGAACACATGGAGAGGATTGTGACATATCTGCAGACATTAGCATTTCAAATATCAAAGAGGTATTTTTAAGGCAATCCAGGTTTATATTGGAGGCCAAATCAAATAGAGCGATCCAGTTTTGATTTGTTTCAAGGTGTCAAGTAGGATGACCAACTTGTTCTGATTTTATTTTATTCAGATTTATCTTATTGTTTCAAGAGGAGAGAGAGACAGAGACAGAGAAAGGGTGGCCCAGAGCCGTCTCCATAATTGCACATCATCAGTTGTGACATGATTTCACTCCATACAGGTGGATGTGGGACCGCGCCAGGCAAGAATCGAACCAGGAGCCTCCCTCATGGGAGGCAAGAACCTTCACCACTGAGCCATCCCAGCAGTTACCAATTGTACTGCAGTTCAGCATATGGGGTTGCACGGGCCAGGCCCGGGAATTGAACCCTGGATCTGCAATTGCAAGGCAAGCAAGTGCTCAACCTTGGAGCTATCCCAGCACCCCTTGTTCTGGTTTTAGCACTGAAATTTTTGCATCCTGGGAGCCCCCTCAGTGCTGGGCAAGCCAGGATAGTTGGCTGCAGGGTACAGGGGCCTAGTCAGAAGGAAGCAGGCAAATGCCATTTTTGCTTCCATGGTATACACTGAAGGTGGTAGGGCAGTGGTACTTTGTGTTGTGGGGTATGATACCAGAGGGGCTCACCTGCAGTGCAGTGTCACTCACATGGCAGAGCTTGGGCATGCCCACAGAGAAGACTCCATCAGTCTGCATGCCCATGTGTCCTGTTTATAGATATTCCGCATATATGTGAAAGTACCTTTTTATCATTGTTTTCTTTATAGTCAAGCTAAACATTTACATACTGAAACACGGGTTACTACTTTATTATAATTTAATTGTAAATGCTTTTTTGTTGGCTTTAATTTTTCATTCTATAATATGTAGATTAAATTATCTTTGGATTTCCCTTCATTGGGAAGGATGTTACAAAACCTTTGTAGTAAGGAGAGCTTTTCTGACATGCACCTGCACCTACACCTACTACCTTGTGAAACTCGGATCCTGAGCAGGAAGAGGGGCCAGGCAGGGGAAAGCCTCTCCAGGTGGCGACAGCTGATCGGATTCTTGCCAGAGAGGGTGAGAAAGATGAAGGTGTGGAGGAAAAGCAGTTCTGGGCAGGTGAACACAGGCAAACCTCAAGGCAGGCTGAGAGGTGTATGGGGAGCAGAGGGAGTTGCTGGGGAAGGGAAGGCCACTCAGCTGGGGACGTTGTCAAAGCTTAACCACAGAGGGCCTTGAGTGCCCAGTTAAGGAATCTGGTTGTCAGCCTCAAGGCTCCGTAGGGTCGCTGAAAGGTATAATCAGTCAGGTCCACCTGTCCATTCAACCAGCGGGGTGTCCGCAGGCACCCTGTCAAGCACCGGGGACAGGTGGGGACCAGGTCCCTACAGGAGAAAGTGCAAAGTCTGGAAGCAGATAGATTTCCTTCAACTACCCTAATAGCAACAGCCACCACCAATACTTAGAGAACCAAAGATGGGCCACACAGGCCCTGTTCTCAACCCGTCCCTTATAGCTGTCACTCAGTCTGCTCAGTAGCCCTCTGAGGCAGGACTCTTGTTACCTCTATTTATTTTTTTTTTATTTTTTATTGTTTTTGACAGAGAGAGAGAGAGACAGAGAGAGATACAGAGACAGAGAGAAGGAGGAGGACCCAAGCAGTCTCCATAGTTGCACATCATTGGTTTTCCACATAGTTTCAGTCCACAGGTGGATGCGGGGCTGCACAGGGCAGGAACTGGGCCGGGGTCTCGCCCTGGTGAGAACTGAACTGGGGGCACTTCCCAGTTCAGCATATGGGTCCACATGGGCCAGGGTCAGGATTCGATCCTCGGTCCCTGGGGCTGCAAAGCGAGCACTTAACCCACTGAGCCATCCCGGCTTCCCCACCTCTATTTTACAGATGGGGTAAGTGAGGCAGATGGAGGCTAAGCAACCTGCTCAAAGGCATGCAGCTACTACGAGGCTGGGCTGGGATTTGAACCCAGGCACTCTGGCTCTGGACACCATGCTCTTAACAATTCCACTTGTGAAATGGTAAGGGAGCTCCAGCACCCTAAGTGCTATGACAGAGGTTCAGAGGGAACACTGGGAAGGGCAGACAGTGTCCAGTGGGGGCTTACAAAGGGTCTGCTGTCTTTGGGCCAGGGTCAAAGTGGAGGATGGGAGACTGGCTTTGTGAGAGAGGAAGAGAAAGACCCCATGAGGCCAGCCTTGCCTAATACCTCCATGGGAAGGGCTTTCTGAGAGGCCTGGGGACCCACCCAGTCACCCTGCAGGTACTTTCTGCTTCCCCAGGGATAGGCAGTGTCTCTGCAGCTGCTCCTGTCCTCTTCCTGCTGGCCAGGTTACACAGTCTTGGCCAAGAGACACAGTGGCTCACTTACTTCACTGAGGTCCCTGTTCCAGAACCGTTGGCCAAACTCTCTCCATCCCTGGCTCCACTCTCCCAGATCCCACCCAGACACCCATAGCCATTCTTCTGAGGTGTTCCCCGTGGCAAGCTGAAGCCTGAATCCGGTGGGTGCATTCAAGGCTCTTAGATCCCCAGGTCCTCCCCAATGGGACAGCTTGCCTTTCAGGGCTGAGGATCAGGGGCTGAAGCAGAATCCTAGGCCTGCTCCTAGGAGGGTGGGAAGCTCACCAACAAAGTCAAGTCCTTACAATGAATGACCTTATAGCTCAAGCAGTAAGCTACAGGCAGGTCAATTACTAAGATCACCAACAATTCTGAAGTTAGCAGTATTAGCATCAATAACATTAGTTATTTCCTCAGAAAGTGCTGGGCCAGGACTTCTACAGGTTCCTGTAACATATGTCAGCCAGCCTTTGTCTAGAGCACCTGGGAGACCCAGACTCTTAGGGGGCTTCATTTGATTCTCAAAACTCCCACTGAAGGAAGTAAGGACCACTCAAAAGTTGAGATGGAAAGCTGTGTTCATGAGGTGCTAACGCACCAGAGAGCTTGTGAGACTGTCTCTCTGAGCCACGCTTGTGACCTGACAGAGGGTTCTGGGGAGCATAGTGCCAGAGGCTGAGGGATTTTCAGAGTCTAGTGTCCATATTCAGCTTGAGCTGGATATGGTGGCAGATGTGCAGGTTAGTAATGAGCTGACTTTCAGAAGTGTGATCACTGGGGGCAGAGTGATGATCACACAGGTTGAAAACAGGTTCTGTGGTTTCTTGTTACCATGTCTACACAATAACAGGCCCTGTGGGAGCTTTCAGTTCTCACCCTTGGCAACCTCTGTCTAAGGTGTCAATCATAGGCTCCCGGGCCAAGGTCTTCTCTGCTCCGGCCTGAGACCTTTGCAAGGAGGAGCAAGCATGGAAGACGGCAGACAGGGCCTGCTTCTCCTAAGTGATGCCAGCCAGCTCCAGGAAGTCCGGTGTCCTCCGATTGCCCACAAGCAACAGAGAACCCCAGTGCTCTCAAGCCCTTGGCCTCTCCCCGCCTGCACCTCCCAGGGCCTGCTTAGCCTACCTTTAGAAAAGGATGGGGTGAGAGAAGAACTAGGAATTGTGCAGGTCCACAGTCAGGAGGGACGCTGGGGGATGGGTGGGGTGGGGACAAGCTCCTGGCCAGTGAGGATTTGAAGCTATCGTAACTGTGGTCCTGGCAACCTCATGCTGGGAAACTTGCTTTATGACAGCAAACCTGTCCCAGATGGCAAGGAACACGGCTGGGGCCTGGCAACCCTGGTGGGACAGATAGCCTTTCAAAGCTCGAAGGCGTCTCAGAAGGGCCAGCTGTTGAAGGGCAGGTCTGAGGTCAGTGCTCCCTGGCTGGAGAGGGGTCATCTTCCCCCCACCTCCGCCCTCAGTGCAGCCGCTCCACACTCAGGTCTGCAGCCAGGCACTTCTCGGACCCCACAGAGAGGACAACAGGAGGCAGGAGGGACAGAGGACTCAGAATCTGTGAGCAGCCCTCCTCAAGTGTCCCCAACCCAGGAAAATAATCCTGTGATCCCAAATAGTGACTACCGGGCCACCCCCGGGACGCAGCCCACATCGCTTCCTACAGTGCTGGGACAGGAGGTGAGGGGAGAGAAAGGGGCCTCAAGGGTGCCTTTACCCACTGGCTTTCTGCTCAAACTCTGAGGAACTTTTTCAAACACACGGTTTGCATCTGTGCTTTTCAGCAACGTGGACATGGCTAACTAGAAGCTCTCTGAGTCTTACGATTCTCCCCTCCACACAGTGCTTTTATGTGAATTGCCCAATTTCAGAGCTGATTCCCCCACCCTAATCTCTACAGCCCTCCCCTCCCCAGGCCAATGGCTCTGGCCACCCAAGAAGGGGCTGTCTTGCCCCCTGATCTCGGGCCTGGGGCCTCTGATGGGGACGCAGCACCACCTTCTAGGTGTCACCCCGGCTCTCATTGAAGTGACCCATCATGGTGATCACTGCCCTCATTCTACAGCTATCCCACAGGCACCCAGCTCCTGGGTCCACATCTGCTCCCAAGGCTCTGCCTGCCTCGGACCCACTGCATCAGAGACTCCACTCTCTGCTGCTCTGTGTCAGACTGGGTAACTATCTGGTCTTTCAGGCGCATGGAAGCCACATAATTAGGGATACTGGGCTGAGCCTCTGATATCCTCGGATATAAGACCAGCACAGTGTGGAACCCTGGGAAGGGCAGAGGGTCTGTGTCTGGATCATGAGTGATTTGCGTTGTCCTGACCTCAATGGTCTCAGGGCCTTTGCATAATCCCCACACAGAGGCACAGGGGGTAGGTTCCTCTCCATGGTCACAGAGCTAGGAGCTGGGAGCAAGCCCAGCCGTGAGGCTTCAGAGCACAGAGGTCCTTGTAAGTCTGAAGGAAAACCACAACAATCTTGCCACCATGCTTCCACCCTGGGATCCAGCCCTGGGTCTGCCTTGCTAAATCCGACTTGGACATTTGTTTCTGCAATGGGGATACTAAACCTCTGCTTGCAAAGCAGGTGCGTGGGTCATGCCCTGGGTGAAGTGCTGGCTGGGGGCTGGAAGAAGTGGGTATGCACGGGACTGCCTAAAGGGTAATGTGTCACTAGCAACAGAGCCGGGCTCAGGGGGCTTCCCCAGGAACTGGGGGTCCTGGGGCAGTCACAGTGGGTTCCACGTCTCTTTACATTTTACTACATGTAAAATCAATCCAAAGGGAAAGCAGATAGGGAAGGGAACAGAAGCCACATGCAGTTTGGACGAGGGGAAGGCAGAAGTCAGGGGCCTGTCCAGATTCCTTCCAGCAGAGATGGCCCTTCTCTGAGGCCACTGTCTGGTCTTGTCCTGATTTCAGGCTGTGCACCCCCAGCCCCCACCCCCCACAAATGGGCAGTGCCAAAGACCCTCATCATGAGGTGACACAGTAGAGGCAGCCCGGGAACCTACCTGAAGTGAGCTACACCTGGAAGAAGAAGGAAGTCGAGAAACCCAGAAGAGTCAGGTTCCCCTGAGAAAGGCATTCTAGGGGCAGGTCCATCATCACTGGGGAAGACCTTTTCCAGATCGGGTTGTCCTGGAGCCCTGGGCACAGGCCTCGTAAGAGTGGTGTGACTGTGGAGAGAGCCCTGGAAGTTAGCTGCTGGCCAAGGAGTCTGGAGCCCAGTGGAGGGGGGAGATGCCACTCTGATTCACACAGAGCTCCTTCCTCCACTGGGCCTTTTGGGACTGTCCATCATGTCTGAAGAGATGGTGGAGGTGGGGCAAAAGCAGGAAAACACGCCCTCCGTGCAGGTGCGGGGAGACTGCTGCTAGCTGGTCTTCGCTCTGGACCGTTGGTGTCATGAGGGGCAGCCAGCCCACCACGGGCCCCGAAACACTGGGGGAGGGAAGGTGGCAAATGCACAGACAAGTGCTTAAAGACTGGCATAACCATTGTCTAGTTTAGGTCAGGAGTCATTCTGAGTGTAGAGTGACTGTAGTAATAACTATAAGAGCAACAGCTGGAGACCACAGTTGTGACTGCAAGGGCCATGTTCCTACTTTAATACACTGTGTACAGACATTACTTTAGCTGATAAGGAAAGAGACTTAGACCTAAGAGAGCTGAGTAGACCCCAGGCAGACCCGACCCCCTACCACAGACACATCACTGACCCGCAGGTGTTATTCATGGACAAGACACTGGGTCATCTGAGAAGACAGCACGCCACTGACTCCTCAGCCTGTGTGGAGGCCAGGCCTGGGGCCCTGGGTGTAGGACTCCAGGGGGCCGCAGTGCAAGTCCAAAGCTAAGAGGGAGGGGTGCAGACCACACCCCTGAAGAAAGTTAACTGCATCTTAGAGCAGCTGGAAGCATAAGGATAACTCTCCCCAACACCAGAGATTTATTTTATCGGTCGAGAGGAGAGAGAGAGAGAGAGAAAGAAGGGGGAGGGCCCAGAGCAGTCTCCATAGTTGTACATCATGAGTTGTGACATGGTTTCATTCCACACAGGTGGATGTGGGGCCAAGTGGGGCAGGAATCTCACTGGCGCCTCCAGCATGGGAGATCACTGAGCCATCCCGGCTGTTACCAGTTGCACTGCAGTTCAGTATATGGGTTTGCATGAGCCAGGGCTGGGATTTGATCCCTGGGCTTTGTGGTTGCAAGGCAAGTGCTCAACCTGCTGAGCTATCCCGGAATTGCTGCATGAAGATAATTTATTGCAACTTTTTACAACTGGAAATAGAAGTCACTTTGTGCATTTGCCTGAGGCCTGCCTCCCTAAAAAGTCAGTTTGCTATTTAAAAGCATTTTGTATTTAGATACATCTCAATCACACACTAAAGTAGAAAAAATAATAGTGACTCCTTCTTATACCCATGAACAAAAGCTTTTCATTTTTTAAAAAGATTTTTTTATTGTTTGAGTGAAAGTGAGAAACAGAGAGAGAGAGAGAGAGAGAGAGACAAGGGCCCAGAGCAGTCTCCATAGTTGCACATCATCAGGTCTGACATGGTTTCATTCCACACAGGTGGACATGGGGCCACACTGTATGAGAACTAAACCAGAGGCCTCCCCTATGGGAGCTGACAATCTTTGCCATAGAGCCATCCTGGTGGTTACCAGTTTTGCTGCAGTTCAGCATGTAGGTTTTCAGGGTCAGGACCAGGGCCAGGAATCGAACCCTAGACCTCATGACTTCGAAGTAAGCACTCATGCTGAGCTATCCCTGAATCCCAAACTTTTCATTTTAATGTAGTCAACGGTATCCCATTTGCCAGTCTTTTTAAATACAGTTATTGTCTTGGTATCTTGTTTAGGAAATCCTTCTTTGGGGGAAGCTGGGGTGGCTCAGAGGGTTAAGTGGTTGCTTTGCAGCCCTGGAGCCTGTAGATCGAATCCCAGTCCCGGCCCATGTGGATCCCTATGCTAAACTGGGGTGTGCCCCCAGTTCAGTTCTTGCTGGGGCCTATGCAGGAGAATCCTGGCCCAGTTCCTGCTCTGCGCAGCCACGTGCCCATCTGTGGAGTGAAACTATATGGAAAACTAATGCTGTCAACTATGGAGACTGCTCTGGGCCCTCTCCCTTCTCTCTGTCTCTCTCTGTCAAAACAAACAAACAAACAAACAAACAAACAAAAAACAATAAAAATAAATCTTTAAAAAAGAAACCCTTCTTGGAATGCTGTGATAGTTCAGTGGTTGAGTTTTGGATTTGAAATTTATGTGTTTAATCTATCTAGAGTTGGTTATCATAAATAATGTAAGCAAGGATTGAAAAACCTCTTTCCATATGGGTAACCAGTTCACCCAGCGCCACCCACTAGATAGAGCCTTCTTCACCCACTGGCATGCCATGTAGTTCTCCCATTCAACACAATTCCACATATGCCGGAGACCAATACAGGGCTCTGTGTTCTGTTCCATGGGTCAGTTGGTCTCACCCCATGCCAGCACCCAACTGCAGCTTTAAAATAAACCTAGTTATATGGTACAGCAAATCTTCCCACTTCTTCTTCTAAAGAGACTTTGGTATTTCTCTGTTGATCTTGCATAGAAATTTTAGAATCCAGGCTCCTTCTTCCCTCTCTGCGTCTCCCTCCTTGCTGTCTTGCCATGTTTTCTTAGAGCTGCTCCTGGTCATTTGACTTGCTCATCAGATGTGACCCCATGATCATTACAGGTGATAAACCCAGGGTAATCCATGCCCAAGCATTGACAATGTGGCAGCCAGCTACGAGGCTGCCAAATATAAAAGAAGCAGAGACAGGAAAGTTATAGTCCCTCTCCTCTCTGGTGGGAAATGTTTCTGTCATTCATTGGAAGCTTTGGAAACATGCTCCTGGTCCCCAGTGCTCCCTGGGTGTCTTGGCTAGATGACCTCCGGAGGGTCATTGGAGACCTGCCTCCTCTGGCTCCTAGTGTGTCTCTGCCCTCACCTCACTCCCTGAGCCACCAGAAGTCACAACCCTTTTAATACTTTTCTTTTCCTGGGCAAGCTTGTGTGGAGAAAAGCATAAACATTTCCTGTAAGCGCGGGCCTTAGCCATCAGCCATATCTTCCTGAGGGAGGGGCTGGAGTCACAGGCTGTCGTCTAGCCCGCTGCCTGGCACACTGGGCCTCCTTGCCCCACAGGAGCACACACACTGCATTTTCCAGGCTAGCACAAGTTGCTCTCCCTCTTAGCAGAGTGCAGAGGTGAGCAGACCATGCAGCTGGGCACTGGGCACTCCTCTAGTGAGGCAGAGCCCAGGCCCCACACATCTTCAGCCCACACTCTCCATACCTGTGTCTCTATCTGCATGTTTGTCTCTGATGGAGCCACTTAGTTAGCTGGCTGGCCCTGCTCTGCTTGTCACATGAAGCTTGGCCCACATTTGACTTCCTTCTCTCACTCTTCTCCGTCTCTCCCCTGGAAAGCCAGCTCCGTGAAATCAGGGGTTTCCATTACTGAAGCTCCAGTGCTAGAACAGTGTCTGGAACAAGCAGACAATAAGAATGTGCCTACGGAATAAAGGAAGGAATAAAGGAAGAATTTCCTTCTAGAATAAAGAAATAAAGGAAGGAATCACAAGCTGTTTTCATGCCCTCGGTGACTGCTTTGAGCTTATTGAGACCCCCTTCACAAGCACGTGGTAGTTTCTAAAATAGGAAGTCAATGTTATTGATACTATGAGGACAGGCTGATATATTTTGCCTCCACTACACATCAAAATGGAGGAGTGTTCAGACGTTCAGTTCAAACAGCGTGCTGTTGTTGAAATCTTAACAGTGCAAAAATTTCTCCAATTTTTTGAAACTTGAAAAAGAAGGTGAGGACTTATTTTTTATTATTATTATTTTTATTGTTAAATTAATTGGGGTGACATTGGTTGGTAAAAATTACATAGGTTCCAGGTGTCCAATTCTTACTTACATTGTCCATGTATTGAATTGTTTGCAAATATTTTCTCTCATTCAGTTGGTTTCCTTTTCACTTTGTTGATGGTTTCCTTTGCTGTGCAGAAGCTTTTTAGTTTGATATAGTCCCATTTATTTATTTATTTATTTATGTAATTTTTTAAAAGATTTAGTTTATTGATTTTTGACAGAGAGAAACAGAGACAGAGAGAGACAGAGAGAAGGGGGAGGGCCCAGAGCAGTCTCCATAGTTGACAGCATTAGTTTTCCATATAGTTTCACTCCACAGGTGGGCACAGGGCTGCGCAGGGCAGGAACTGGGCTGGGAGCCTCCCACATAGGTCCTGGCAAGAACTGAACTGGGGGCACACCCCAGTTCAGCATGTGGGTCCGCATGGGCCGGGGCTGGGATTCGATCCTCGGTGCTCGGTGCTCGGTCCTTGGGGCTTCAAAGTGAGCGCTTTACTGCTGAGCCATCCCAGCTTTCCCTCATTCATTTATTTTTGCTTTTACTTCCTTTGGGGTCAAGTTCATAAAGTGCTCTCTGAACCCAAGGTCTATAAGTTTAGTACCGATGCTTTTTTTTCTAAGGAGGTCTTTAATCCACTTGGAGTTAATTTTGGTATATGGTCACAGTTCACAGTCCAGATTTATTCTTTTGCATGTGGTTTTCCAATTTTCCCAGCACCATTTACTGAAGAGGCTTTCTTTTCTCCACTGTATATTTTTTTGCTTCTTTGTCAAAAATTATCTGTCCATATATTTATGGGTTTATTTCTGAGTTTTCGATTATTCCATTGGTCTGTATGTCTATTTTTCTGTCAATACCAAGCTCTTTTGATTATTGATGCTTTGTAGTACAGACTGAAGTCAGGGGGCATGATGTCTTCAGTTTTTCATAGAATTGCTTTGATGATTCAGGGTCTTTTGTGGTTCCTTATGAATCTGATGATTAAAAAAAAAATCTGTTTCTCAAAGAATGTCTATGGGATTTTGATGGGAATTGCATTACATCTGTATCTTGCTTTAGGTAATATGTCCATTTTAACTATGTTGATTCTTCCAATCCATGAACACGGGCTATCCTTCCATTTCTTTGTATCTTCTTCAATTTCTTTTAATAGTGTCTTATAGTTTTCCGTGTATGAGCCCTTCATGTCCTTTGTTTATTCCTAAGTATTTTATTTTTTTGTGATCACCAAAGTATCATTTTTCTCTATGAAGTTTTGTTGTTCATATATAAAAAATTATGGATTTTTGTACATTGATTTTGTATCCTGAAACTTTGCTGTATTCATTTATTATTTAATAATAGTTTTTATTTAGTAATTTACTATTATTTAGTAATAGTTTTCTGGTGGAGTCTTCAGGGTTTTCTATATAAAGGATCATATCATTTGCACAAAGTGACAGTTTAACTTCTTCATTCCCAATTTTAATGCCTTTTATTGCTTTCTTCTACCTGATGACTCTGGCCTGAACTTCCAGCACTATGTTGAATAGCAGTGGTGACAGGCGACATCCCTGTCTTGTTTCTGATTTTAGAAGAAAAGGTTTCAGTTTTTCCCAATTCTGTATGACATTTGCTGAGGGTTTGTCATATATGGCCTTTATTATGTTGAGGTACTTTCCTTTCATACCCTTTTATTAAGCGTTTTGATCATAAATGGATGTTGTATCTTGTCAAATACTTTCTCTGCATCAATTAATGTAATCACATGATTTTTATCTTCTATTTTTATCTTCTATTTTGTTTATGTGGTGTATTACATTGATCAGTTTGTGTATGTTGAATTATTCTTGTGCCTCTGGGATGAATCCCACTTGCTTGTGATGTGTAATCTCTTTATACATTGTTGTATTTTATTTGGTAGTTCATTGTTTAGAATTTTACCATCAGTGTTCATCAGAGATACTGATCTATAGTTTTCTTTTTTTTGTGATGTCCTTGCCAGGCTTTGGTATTAGGGTAATGTTGGCCTCATAGAATGAGTTGGGAAGTATTGCCTCTTCTTCAATTTTTTGGAAAACGGGTGTTAGTTTCTCTTTGAATGCCTGGTAAAACTCGTTAGTGAGACCATCTGGTCCTGGACTCTTGCTTTTGGAAGGTTTTGGATGATTGTTTCAATTTCCATACTGTGGATTTGTCTGTTTAGATTATCCAATTCTTGATTCAGTCTAGGTAGACTATATGTTTCTCAAAACTTGTCAATTTCTTCTAGGTTGCAAAATTTGGTGGGATATAGGCCATTATTGTATTCTTGTATGATCCTTTGTATTTCTGTGCTATCAGTTGTCATTTCCCATCTTTCATCTTTAATTTGGATTATCTGTGCCTTTTCTCTTTTGCCCTTGATGAGCCAAGCCTGGGGGTTGTCAATTTTATTAATTTTTTTTCAAAGAACCAGCTCTTTGTTACATTATTTTTTTCTATTGTTTTTCTATTCTCTATTTCACTTAGTTCTGCTCTAATTTTTATTAACTCGTTACTTCTGCTGACTTTGGGTGTTTTTTAGTTCTTTCTTTTCTAGTTTATGATGTAATATTAGGTTGTTTACTTGTGATTATTTTTGTTTCTTGAGATAGGCCTGTAGTGATATAAATTTTATTACTGCTTTTGATGCATCCTACTAATTTTGGCATGTTGTGCTTTCATTGTCATTTGTTTCTATGTATTTTTTTAAAAGATATATTTTACTGTTTTTGACAGAGAGAGAGATAGAGAGATAGAGAGCGAAACAGAGAGAAGAGGGTGGGCCCAAAACAGCCTCCATAGTTGTATGTTGTTAGTTTTTGACATAGTTTCATTCTACACAGGTGGGTGGGTGCCACAGAGGGCAGGAACCAGGCTGGGGTCTTTCTGCATGGGAGACACACCCCTGCGAGCTGAGTCCAAACCAGGGGCCTCCCACATGGGAAGCACACCCCAGTTCAGCATATGGGTCTGCACGCGCCAGGGCCAGGACTGGGACTCAATCCTCGGACCCCAGGGCTGCAAGGTGATCACTCAACCTGCTGAGCTAACCCAGCATGTCCTTCTATGTATTTTTTTATTGTTTTCAACAGAGAGAGAGTGAGAGAGACAGCGACAGAGAGAAGGAGAAGGGCCCAGAACAGTCTCCATAGTTGTACATTAGTTTGTTTTTCCTTTTCTTTTATTTATTTATTTATTTATTTATTTTCTTGTACATTAGTTTTTGACATAGTTTTGTTCCACAGGTGGGCATGGGGCTGCTCAGGGCAGGAACCAGACTGGGGGTCTCCAGCATGGAAGGCGTGCCCCAGTGAGAACTGAACTGGGAGTACACCCCAGCTTAGTATATGGGTCCACAAGGGCCAGGGCTGGGATTTGATCCTTGGACCCCAGGGTTGTAAGACTAGTGCTCAACCCACTAAGCCATTCTGGCTTCCCCACCTTCTATGTATTTTTAATCTGTTCTTTTCTTTCTTCTTTGATCCAGTCATTTTTAAATCACATGTTGTTTAATCTCCATGTATGTGTGGTTTTCCTACATTCTTTTTGTAGTGGATCTCCAATTTCAAAGTCTTGTGATCAGAGAATACACTTGGTATGATTTTAATTTTCTTAAATGTGCTGAGGCTAGCTTTGTGTCTCAGCATATGGTCTATCCTTGAGAATGTTCCACGTGCACCAGAAAATGTATAATCATATGTTGTAGGATGAAGTATCCAGTAAATGTCAACTATGTCCAATTGCTGTGTATCATTGAAAGCTGATATTTCCTTATTTATTTTCTGTTTAGATGATCTGTCCATGGCTGTCAAGGGGGTGTTTAAGTCTCCTACCATAACTTTGTTTCTCCTTTTAGATCTGTTAGTAGTTGCTTTGTAAATTTTGGTGCTTCTTGGTTGGGGGCATATATGTTAATAAGTGTAATATCTTCTTGTATTGTCCCCTTTATCATTATGAAATGTTCATCTTTGTCTCTTATTATCTTTTTGATCCTGAAGTCTGTTTTGTGAGCTATAAGTATGGCTACACCTCCTTTTCTCTGGATGCCATTTGCTTGGAGTATTGTTTTCACCCTTTCACTTTGAGTCTGTGTTTGTCCTTGTAGCTGAAGTGTGTCTCTTGTAGGCAGCATAAGGTTGGTTTTTTGTTTTTTGTTTTTAATCCAGTTTGCTACTCTGTGTCTTTTTATTGGTGAGTTTAGTCCATTTATATTGAGGGTCATAATTGCTGTATGAGGATTTTCTATAGCCATTTTATGTTTTGTTTTTTGGTAGCTGTTTGTTTTTTTTGTTTTTTGTTTTTATTGATTCTTTGCTTTTTAATTTTTATTGGTTATTTTAATTTGATGGTATTTATGGTTGTTTTCTCTCTCTCTCTCTCTCTCTCTCTCTCTCTCTCTCTCTCTCTCATTATGTGTTCCAGTTCTAAGTTCTTTTTCAGTGGTTACCATAAACTTCATGTAAAAGAACGTTTCATATATGCAGTGGTTCCTTTTCTTAAGGATGCTTCTTCTTCTTTCTTTTTTTTTTTTATAACAATTTATATTATTGTTTTTGACAGAGAGAGACAAAGACAGAGAGAGACAGAGAGAAGGCGGAGGGCCCAGAGCATTCTCCGTAGTTGTAATGTTACAGTTCACCTGACAAAGGAACCAAGCGGCACTCAGGAGATAGGAGTCACAAAGCTTTATTTACGTTGGCGGGCTCAGAGGAGTGTTTTTTCAAAGTCTGAACCCTGACTGCAGGGAGTATCAGGCATATATGGGGAAAGTTTTACATGGTTACTTTCTATGACAAGTTCTTTTTTCCCACTGTCATATATCTAGGTTTGGCAGATGCAGGAGTCAGGAGAGTGCAGGTGCAGGGAGAGGGTAAGGCCACAGGTGCAGGGAGTGAGCAGGATCTGAAGAAGCAGAGGAGTGACGACACAGGGAGCAAGGAAGATTTGCAGAAGCAGAGGCTTAATTGCAAGCAGTGATACGGGGCTTTGCCCACATCAGTAAGTCATCAGTTTTGACATGGTTTCATTCCACACAGGTGGGCAGGGGCCGCTCAGGGCAGGAACTGGGTTGTGAGCCTTCTGTGTAGGAGGCATACTCCTGTGAGCTGGGGATTGAACTGGGGGGCCTCCCACATGGGAAGCTCATTCTGGTGAGAACTGAACTAGGGTGTACCCCAGTTCAGCATACAGGTCTACACAGGTCAGGGCTGGGGGCTGGGACTGGGACTCCATTCTCAGACCCCAGGGCTGCAAAGCGAGCACTTAACCTGCTGAGCCATGCCGGCTTCTCCAAATGATGCTTCTTATCTCCCTCCTATTTGGAAGTTTAAACCTTTACTTTTTCCCCTTTTATGTTTTTGTTGTCCCAGTTTATTCCTATTTATTTTTACTTTTTGTTTCAGGTCCAATATCCTCCTTCAGTATTTCTTGAAATGCTGGCCTTGTGATAGAGAATTCCTTCCTTTCTGTATGTCTGAAAAGATCTTTATTCCTCCATACCTGAAAGATAACCTTGATGGGTAGATGATTCTTAGCTGGTAATTTCTCTCCTTCCATATTGTAAATACTTGATTCTACTTCCTCCTGGCTTGTAGAGTATCTGTTGAGAAAGCTGATGATAGTCTGATGGGCTTTCCTTTATTGGTTATGGTGTCCTTTTTTTCTGGCTGCCTAGAGGATTCTTTCTTTGTCTTTGACCTTTAACATCTTCAGTATAATGTACCTTGGAGAGGGTCTGTTAGGATTCAAATAACTAGGGGTCCTGATTCCTTCTTAAAGTTGAGGTTCCAGTTCTTTCCATATATTTGGGGAGCTCTCATCTTCTATTTGTCTGAGCAAATTCTCTGTGCCCATCTCATCCTCTGCTCCCTCCAGAATACCTATTATTTTTATGTTACTCTTTCTAATGGAGTCAGATAGTTCTTGTAGAGATCTTCCATGTCTTTTAATTCTTAGGTCTCTCTCTTCTTCCTTCCATGACATTTTCATGCTTCTGTCTTTGATTTTACTAATTCTTTTTTCCATCTGGTTAGCTCTGCTTCCTATGCTAGCTATTTCATTTTTTAAAAAAGATTTATGGGAAAGCTGGGATGGCTCAGCGGGTTAAGTGCTTGCTTTGAAGCCCCGGGGAACAAGGATTGAATCCCGGCCCCGGCCCATGCAGACCCACATGCTGAACTGGGGTGTGCCCCAGTTCTTGCCAGGACCTATGTGGGAGGCTCCCGGCCCAGTTCCTGCCCTGTGCAGCCCTGTGCCCACCTGTGGAGTGAAACTATATGAAAAACTAATGTCAACTATGGAGACTGCTCTGGGCCCTCCCCCTTCTCTCTGTCTCTCTCTGTCTCTATTTCTCTCTGTCAAAAATCAATAAAATAAATCTTAAAAAAAAATTTCTTATATTGTTTTTGACAGACAGACACACACACACACACACACACACACACACAAAGAAAGAGAGAGGATGGGGGGGAGGGAGGGGAGGGCCCAGAGCAGTCTCCATAGTTGTATGTTATCAGTTTTTGACATAGTTTTGTTCCACTCAGGTGGGTGGAGGCCACACAGGGCGGGAATTTAGCTAGGGGAGGCATGCCCCTTGAGTCAGGGTCCAAACTGGTGGCTAGAACCAAATTGGGGGCCTCCTGCATGAGAAGCACACCTCAGTTCAGCATATGGGTCTGCACAGGCCAGGGCCAGGATTTGATCCTCAGTTCACGGGGCTGCAAAGAGAGTGTTTTAACCCACTGAGTTATTCCAGCTTCCCCTCATTTCTTTTATTGTGTTGTTTATTTCCAAAATTTCTATTTGGTTCTCTTTTACAGTTTCAATTTCTCTGTTAAAGTATTCCCTTTGTTTATAAATTTTGTTTCTGAGATCACTTAGCTCCCTTTGTATTCTTTGCCAGTTTACTTTGATCTCTTTGAGTATTTTCAGAATTGTAGTCTTGAATTCTGTGTCATTTAGCTCATATTTCTATATCTTCAAGTTCCTTTTCTTGAGCTTTTTTATTTTCTTTCTTTGTTCACTAGGGTACACATTGCTCTTGGAGTGTTTTTCCTCCTGGACTTTTTCCCTGGTTGATGTGAAGAGATCTTCCTTTCACTTCCTAGCTGGTGTTGCTGCAGTGTCTCTCAATTATTTTGTCTTGGTTATTTGGTTTTCTCACAGTGGGAGACTTTCTAGAGGGTGGGCGTCTCTTTGACTCAATCACCTTGGTTTCTGTATGCCTCCTTTTTGGGGAGAGATGGTGGGTAGTTGTATTCTTGCCTCCAAGATCCCACTGCTGTCAGAAGCTGTCATACCTGTGCTGTCGTTTTCCTAGTTCCCTCTGCCGGCTTCAGCAGGAAGGGTAGGGGCAGGATTGTTGAAAAAGGCCCAGGTCTGTTTGCATCACAAGGTAATGGCAGCTTCCTGGAAGCAGCTCACTGAAGGTAGGCTCTGGGTAAGGTCAGCAGGGTGAGCCTTGGGGGAGAGCAAAGGGAAGCAGACACATGAACATTTTCCAAGATAGACTACTTATTATTAAGCCACAAAACAAACCTCAATAAATGATCAATTAATCTATGATGAAGCAAAAACATAAAATGGAGAGATGACAGTCTCTCTAATAAATAGTAGGGAGAAAATGGAACAGATACGTGTTAAAAAAAAAGGGGGGTAAAAAGAAAGACACTGGATCACTTTCTTACACTATATAGAAAAGTAAACTCAAAATGGATTAAAGACTTAAATGTAAGACCTGAAACCATAACACTCCTAGAAGAAAACATAGGTAGCAAACTATTTGACATCTGTCTTAACAATATCTTTTTGGATATGTTCCATTGAGCAAGGGAAACAAAAGCAAAAATAAATAAATGGTACTTTATCAAACTAGAATATTTCTGCACAGCAAAGAAAACCATCAACAAAAGGAAATGACTATCTATTAAATGGGAGAAGATACTTGTAAATAATATGTCCAATAAAGGGTTGATATTCAAAATATATAAAGAACTAATACAATTTAACATCACTAAAACAAACCAATTATAAAATGGGCAGAGGACCTGAATAGATAGTTCTCCAAAGAGGACATACAGATGGCCAACAGACATGTGAAAAGAAGCTCAATATCACTAATCATCAGAGAAATACAAATTAAAACCACAAAGAGATATCACCTCAGACCTGTTAGAATGGCTATCATCAATAAATCAACAGGAGATGCCAGGATGGCTCAGCAGGTTAAGCGCTCACTTTGTAGCCATGGGATCTAAGGATCAAGTATTGGCCCTGGCCTGTGCAGACTCATATGCTGAACTCCCAGCACGTGCAGACCCATATGCTGAACTGGGGTGTGCTTCCTATGTGAGAGGCCCCCAGTTTGGTTCTCACAGGGTGAGCTTCCCATGTGTGGGAGGCCCCTGGTTTGGCCCCCAGCTCATGGGGCCATGCCTCCCATGCAGGAGGCCCCCAACTTGGTTCCCACCCTACACAGCCCCTGCCCACCTGTGTGGAATAAAACCATGTCAAAAATTGATGATGTAGGGGAAGCCAGGATGGCTCAGAGTGTTAAGTGCTTGCTTTGCAGCCTTGGGAACCAAGGATTGAGTCTAGCCCCAGCCCTGGCCCATGTGGACCCATATGCAGAACTGGGGTGTGCTTCCCATGCAAGAGGTCCAAAAATAAAAAATAAATCAAAAAAGAGCATGTGTTGGTGAGGATGTGGAGAAAAGGGAACCCCATGCCTTGTTGGTGGGATTGCAAATTGATGCAGCCACTATGAGAAACAGTATGGAGGTTCCTCACACACACAAACATATAAAACTAAACTAAAGAAGAACTAATGCTTATCTTCCTAAAACGACTCCAAAAAATTCAAGAGGAGGCAATACTACCCAACCCATTCTATAAAGCCAATATTTCCTTAATACCAAAACCTGGGAAAGACAATACCAAAAAGGATCACTATAGGCCAATCTCCCTGATGAACACTGATGCAAAAATCCTAAACAAAATATTAGCAAACAGAATACAACAATGCATTAAAAAGATTATTCATCATGATTGAGTGGGATTCATCTCAGGGGCACACGGATTATTCAACATACGTAAATCAATCAATGTAATCCATGATATAAACAAAATAAAGGATAAAATCACATTATTATCTTAATCGATGCAGAAAAAGCATTTGACAAGATACAACACCCATTTATGATCAAAACACTGAATAAAATGGGAATTGAAGGAAAGTACCTCAACATAATAAAGGCCTGATATGACAATTCCTCAACAAATATTATACTGAATGGGGAAAAGCTGAAGCCTATTTTCCTAAAATCAGGAACAAGACAGGGATGCCTCCTGCCACCACTGCTATTCAACATACTGCTGGAAGTTCTAGCCAGAGCAATCAGGCAAGAGAAATGAATAAAAAGTACCGCATTTTCCGGCATATAAGACGACCGGACGTATAAGATGACCCCCCTAATTTTACAGTTAAAACATAGGTTTAGGCCTATATTCGCTGTATAAGACTACCCCCCCCC
>PVKE010030484.1:0-19597 GCA_004027555.1 Craseonycteris thonglongyai
CAGGTGGGTTGAGACTGTTTCCACGCCAGGTTCTCCAAAGACAGTACCCTTGTGTGCTCAACGTCATGAAGAAGCATTCTCATGATGGACACAGGGCCACATGAAGGTCACTGCTGGCCTTGCCTGCAGACGGTCTTTAACACCTTCTCCACGAGTCCTCTGCCGTGACAGGTTTGATGGATGGTGTTCACACAAAGCCAGCTGGGCCCAGCTCTCCATAACCTTGAAACTGCTCTAATGTATGAAGAAGCGAGTAATTAGGCAACTTTGGTCCTTTAGCTGTGACCCATCATTTGTGATTCATGCCACTCCTGTCCTGCTTTGTGACTGTGAATGTAGTGTGTGTGTGTGTGTGTGTGTGTGTGTGTGTGTGTGTGGTGGTGGTGGTGCGGTTGGGGCAGGGGAGACAATGGATGGAGCAGTTTGGAGTCTTGAAGTTAAAGGAAAATGGGTGCAGTTTCTGAGGCTGCTTTGGGACTTGGGGGCAGGGTGAGATCATGGGAATGAGATGGGGTTTTCTCTAAGGGTGGGGGGAGTTGCTCACCAAAAGAGAACTTTGATTACAACAGGAGTGATGCAGGCGAGACAGCTGGAAGAACTTTCGTGATGTTGAGCAGGTACTGAACCACGGGCCTCCTTCGTGGGAGGCGAACACGTTTGCGGCTGAGCCATCCTGGTGGTTATCAGTTGCACCGTTCAGCATATGGGTTTGCATGAGTCAGAGCCAGTAATCGAACCCTGGACCTCGTGATTGCGAGGCAAGCGCTCAACCACTGAGCTATCCTGGCATCCCTCCAAATCTTAATTATACATTTTGGACAAATGGATCCCATCATCCTATCCCAATACAGAACATTTCCCTCCATGTCTCCATGAAAGCCTCACCCCCAGAGGCAACCACTGCTCTCATTTTTTGTATCTGAGATTGTTTTAGAACTTTGTTTACATGGAACCCTATAGTAAGTATAGTTTGAATCTGGTTTCTTTCACTCAATGTTTTTGAAATTTAGCCATGTTGTTGTTTGTGTCAGTGTTTTGTTCCTTTTTATTGCAGTGTGACATTCCCCGGTGTAGAAATGCCACAGTTTGTTGATGGGCTGTCTATTTTGAATAAATCTATGAACATTTTCATACAAGTTTTTGGCTGGGTCATGCATGCTCATTTAATCCTTGCAAGAACCCAGGGAGGATGGCATTGTTGTGATACCCATTTTACAGATGATAAAACCTGGGCTCAGAGAAGTTAATTTTCTAACCCAAGGCCACAGAGAGTAAAAGCTGGAGATAGGATTCCAACCCAGGTTTGTCTGACTGCAGGGTCTTTTAGTTTTTATTCCCTCACTGTAGAATCTTTGCACCGCTGCTAATTGAGGCCATTAAGCACAGGGACAAATGTGTCCGTACCGCAATGGCCTGTTAGGTCATAACTCTGGCTCCATAGAGTAGGTGGCATTGGTAATAACGGCTCTGAGCCACCAAGCAAAGGTTACATTAAACCTGTTTTTAAAAAAGACACAAAAACGGCAGACATTTTTGAGACATTTAGTTGAAGTCATTACAATCAAAGCAAGCAAACAAACAGAAGTTTTGCTACCCAAAGCTCGGTTGTCTGAAATCTCACGTAAGGGTAACACATCATCTCCTGAGGAAGTCAGACACACGAAGGTACATAAAATAGTATAAATACATGCATAAGAAACCATTCTGTTTTTGTAGCGCCAAACAGAATAGATTTTTGGAACG
Organism: Craseonycteris thonglongyai; assembly: GCA_004027555.1. Classification (NCBI taxonomy): domain Eukaryota; kingdom Metazoa; phylum Chordata; class Mammalia; order Chiroptera; family Craseonycteridae; genus Craseonycteris; species Craseonycteris thonglongyai. The sequence goes on from PVKE010030484.1 coordinate 1,744, forward strand.
CCTGCTGGTTCTTGCCTTGAAAGATGTTGCTAAGCAATGTTGCTAATATTGTGGAAAGCCAGCTTCCTCCCCACTTTTCCACTCAGCCCCAGAAACCCTAGAGCTGGAAGTGGCTTCGATGGCAGCAGCAGCTGGGGAGGTCTGGTCACCGGTGAGGTGGGGGCAGGGGACCCTGGCTGTGGGAGGATCAGCCCACCCAGCCCTCAGCCTCATTGGCTCCTGATTCTCTGCGGGACCCTGGGCAGCCTCCATGCAAACTTCACTTCTTCATGTTCATCAGGAAGTTCACCCTCAGAAGAGTCCTTTTGAGTGTTTCTGCTGTGGGGAAAATTACAGTCACACTGCTTGGATCCATGGATTCAAAATTCCATAAATGAGCCAAAAAGAAATATTTTAAATACCTTCAGTAACCCAAGAAATAGATGGAGACCTCCTTTCTTCCGTCTGCTGCCCCCTGTTTGTAACCCCTGGCGGGAAACCAGCAAAGTGCGGGTTGACACCGTGCTTTAAAGGCCGGGGGTACCAAATGATGTGCCGTGTGTGGGCTGGATGCCTACCATGGAGTGGGGTCTGTGGGTTTCCTTGGGGCATGGCTTCCTTTTCCACAGAGCTCGGAAATGCCACACAAGTCACCGAGATCTGTTTCCAGAAGCCGAGCCAGTTTCTCGCCAGCACTTCAGGAGGATTTGTGCGGCTCCAGGAAAGTACAGCTGAGTTGCTGTTCCCAAGTTCTGCTTTTAGGCCTCCCAGCCTGGCCTGGGCATAGCCTGTTGCTGTCACTGAAGGACCCTTTGGGGGTGGTCTTGGGCTCTGGGGAGATCCGGAGCAGGGAGGAGAGTCAAGGTGTTGGCAAAGATTCCGCTTCTCTCTTCAAAACAGAAACTGCTTCCCTACCTCAAGTGACCTTTTCAGTCTTTCCCTTCTCCACCCCTTCCTCTCTCCCTCCCTCCTTCCCCGATATGGTGGTATCCCAGAGCCGCAGCTGCAATGTAGCCCAGCAGGGGCCGCCCATGCACCAGCCAAGAATGAATGTCTTTTTTTTTTTTTTTAACTAGCACAGGTGTGAGTGCTCTGCCCCAGAGGCGAGGGGGGTTTCTGAGTAATTTCTTCCAGCTGGTGTGTGTATGGGTGTGCCCCCGAAGGCATAATAAGAGAGTGGGGTGCCGGCCTGTCCCGAGCAGGTCTAAAGCTGTGTGTTGATAGCTGCTGAGCAGCTCCCAGGCTTTTGTGATTCACAGGAGGGCTGGGGGCGCTGCGCCTCAGAAGGGGAGGGGCGTGGCCTCTGAAGATAGCATCTGGTTTTCCTAAACGGCCCCGCCCCGTGGCCTCGAAGCCCCTCCTGCCGCACATCTACTCCCAATCCTGCCCGGGGACGGTTGCAGTCATTTTGCAGAGCAGAGGAGGTCCTGGGGTTCGGAGGTGGGCCCGGGAGGGAGCCCTGGCTGCAGGTTCTCTCTGAGACCTCGGCTCTGGCAGCGAGGCCGACTCCCGGATTCCCAGGCACAGAAAGCCCTTTTCTTCAGGACCAAGCATGCGTGTCCACGGGCCCTTGGGACCGGGCTGTGCAGCTGTCCGCCCTGTGTTCACCACTAACTTCCCTGTCGCCCTCCCCCGCAACGCCCACCAGGCCCCCTGAGCCTCTGCGTTTCCCCAGATCGGGGAGACACCCAGGCTGGCAGCTGCCGGGCACTTTGTTCTCAGGGGCTGTGGGCTTGGGGCGGGGGATGGGTGGGTGGGGGGGCGGGGCTGGAATGGGCCTCTGAGGCCCTGTGATCTGGGACACTGCTGGGGAGAAGCTGCCAGGTGGATTGGGATGGGGAGAAGACCCCTTCTCTGCCCTCTGCTGCCCTCACCGACCTCGCTCCTTGTGGTCGGATGTGTCCAGCCTCTTCTGGCCACCCCAAAGTGTCCTATGGATGTGGCCTTGGTAGACCTTTGAGCCACTGATGTGAAAATTGTTCCCTTTCGGTTCTTTTTCAAACTTTGTCACGTCTTCAAGGACAGTGTCTTCTTCCTTTGGTGCAAGTGTGTGGCTCACACACACCTGAAAGCTGTCTCTTTTTCTCTTCTCATGGAGATGCTTCAGGCTCGGAGCTTTCATCAGGCAAAGATATTGAGCTCAAACTTAATACATCTGTTTTCACGGTGTGAATGACAAGTGATCATGGATTTTCATTTAGGGTGATAACAATGTGTTCTTTTAAAATGAATTAAGTAAAAAGTGAGTGGATTTCATTAAAGCAGAATGATAAGTAAATAACCGAGTAGTATGGTGTTCAGATAAAGACTTGCTAAGGCAGTGTGCGAAAGGCCGAATTTGGGGGCACAGTGCTGGGTCACACTGTGCAAGTGAGGCTGGAATGGGGTGGTTTTGTATGAGGCCCTCTTTGTTCTGGGCAAGGGTGGTGGTCTTCCATTTTTCTCTTACCCCTGTCTCTTGCACAAAGCTGGATGCATCCTGGTTGTGTAATAAATGTTGGTGGAATGGGCCAGTCTGGCAATTACGTTCTGTGCCCTGGATGGCTTCCCTTATGCTGTGGTGTTTCCTGTGCAGGGTGTGGGCAGACGGAAGGGCTCCGCAGGAAACTTCTACCTCTTAGGGCCTAGGCATCAGATCAAGTTATGGCCTTTTAGAGGACAACCCTGTGTTTCCAGCCACATTAGGGCTGGAAACAATCATGGTAGCAGAGGAGCTGAGAGGGCCTGGAATTCCACCGAGAACAACGATGAGTAAAGTTACCTGCTTGGTGGGAAGAATTTTCACCTTCATCCCAAAGATCTGTTGCCTACTGATGCACTTGACCTAAAATATCTCCCAGGCAGTGGGGGATGGGGGCCATGTACACTCACCCACCTGGGAAGGGGGCAGGCCTTGCCCTGAGACAGGCAGCTTACCTTTGTGTATGGCTAAAATGCACCCCCTGCTGGGCTAGACCGGTGTGCTCCCAGCATCCTCCCGGCTTCTGGCTGCCGTGGTTCTGTGTGCTGCTGCTGCAGGCGGGAGAAGCCCTAGGCCCTGTGCACAGTGCTCTGCCCTCTTCCCCACTGCGGGTACTCATTTCACCACTCTTCTTCCAGGCTGGTGTGGTCTTTGCTGCTGGCCTAGCGTTAGTCCAAGGGGTGGGGCCTGGGTCACTCACTCTCTGGCTATAAATAGATGTTCAGCAGCATATTTGTGACCCCCACCATCCAGGCAGGCTGTGGGCACGGAGGGGGCCGGGAGGGGGCCAGGCCATTGCTAATGGATACTTCATAAATAAACCAGGCACATTTTGGCACCACCCTGGAGCTCCCTCTTCACCCAGCTCCAATGCCAGCAAGGAGCTGTGCTCACCCCAGACGAAGCGGGGAGGCGGCCTCAGGCCCTTGAATGTATCTGCAGGCCTCTCCACCAAGGTCCCCTTCCCTGTCTGGATGCTTGATTGAACACCAGACTGTATAAGCAACAAGGCAAATCACCTCAGGGACCTCTTCGGGCCCCAACAGGGCTGTTTCCAAAGATGGACTAATTGGCTTGTTTTAATTCCCTCCAGTCCTCTGCCCGGATTTCCTTTCCCAGGGGCCTGGGAGGAGCAGAGTCGGTAGCTCTGGGGTGGTGGTGAGAGGGGGCCAGACTTCCTGGTAGCAAATGGAAGCGAGCGGGGCTTAGGAGCCGCACTCTGCGTTCTGAGCAGAGATCGGGCCGGGCCGCTTTTCCCGCGGGCCGGCGCGACTTCGTAAGGATGAAGTTTGCGCGCGGTGCGCAAGGAGAGGGGGTGTTGGACGCGGGGTGTGTGCGGTGGCGCGCGCTAGGGCCCCAGTGCTGGTGGGGTGGGGTGTCCCCCTGCAACGCCCTGGCAACCTGGGACGCGAGGCTGAGGTGTAGCCAAATTTGATCATTGATCCTATGTCGTGTCAAATTCCCAGGGTCAGGAAAACAAATGTTAACAGGGTGACTGACCCCAGCCCCCGTAGGCGCCCACTCCTCCCTCCCAACCCAAATCCCTTCAGGACGTGGGGAGAGGTAATGTCCGGCTGAATCAAAAGGCCGGGGAGCCTCGGGCCGCGGAGGGCGGGCGCTTGGCACTGGGCCCCTCGCTCACTACCCTGCAGTCGGGCCCCGGGGCGGGGCGGCCCGCGCCGCTGCCCGCGCGCGAAGGCAGTTTCGCTTGGACTGAGGACGCGCGTTTCCTCTCGGTGCATGTTTTTTTTTCTCCCTGTTTTAAAGACAGTGACAGCATCAGAGAAGTATCCCGGCGGGCCGGGCTGGGCGAGCGCGTCAGCCTCCTTTGCCCAGGGAGGGAGCCGGCCCGGCCAGCGGGGGCAGAGGCCAACGCGGGCGCCGAGCCCCGGGGAGCGCCGAGCGCCAGCGGGCTGCCCCCCCTGTGCGGGCTGCCAGTGCGCCCGCAGCCCGGGCGCCCGGGGCTGGGCACAGGAGGCGGGGCCGGGGCGGGGTCCCGACGCGGGCGGCGCATCGGAGCCGGAGCGGGAGCCGGAGCCCTGGAGCCGCGCGCGTCCAGGCCGTGCCCGGAGCGAGCCTTAGAGATGCCTGCGCTCGGGGAGCGGCCGCCCGCCCCCCGGCGGGCCCTGCGGAGGCGCTGAAGGTCGCTGGGGAGTGAGCGCCCAGTCACCTGACCCCCGGGGTGCACCTAGGCGGGGCGGGGCCCATGCGTGGCGGGCAGCCCGGGGCCGGGGCGCGGGCACCAGGGCCGGGAGCTGGCGGCGCAAAGTGCTCAGAGCCGGGCCGGCGGGGGCGCGCGGCGGGAGGGCGAGGGCCAGGGCGCGGCTGGGCCCGGCGGCGGCCTCGCCATGTCCCAGCCGGCCGGGAGGATGCATTGCCGAAAGGCGGGGATCCGCGCCGCCGTGGTGCTCATCGGACTCCTGCACAAATCCCGAAAACAGAATAAAGAGAAAAGGTAAAGCCCGGCAGCGCCACCTACCCCTTCCCTCCGCTCTCCGGCTAAAAGCCCGTTTTCTTGGAGGTCGACTTTTCCAAAAGGGCGTTTGGCTCCGAGTTGGATGGGAAAGAGCCTCCACTCCAGGCGCCGCCGGCGCAGCGAGTTCGGAGCTTGGCCCCCGACCCTGGCTGTTAGGAGGAAGCCCCCCTGGGCGGCTGGGAGGGCTCCGAGGGCTCATCCCCAGCAGACGGACACCGAGTCCTAAGTTCCCACTCCCGGCAAATGCCGACCCGGCGTCCTTCCCGAAACCTGCATCGCGGGTCGCATGGATCCGACCCAAGCGACAGTCGCTGGCCCAGTGCACTGGGGGTGCCATTTGCTTCTCAGCAACTTGGCTGAGCCCGCGATGTGCCGGCCAGGTCGAGATCTGCTTGCTTTGCGCTTGGTTCAGGCAAGCAAGGAGCAAGTTTGGAGGTTGCTTCGTCTCCCCTCCTCCCCCTCCCCTCCCCTTCCCCTCCCCGTGTCTCTGTCTTTGAGTTTCTCCGTCTTTAACTCCACCTTTCTTGGGGTTACTCTCCTAATTGGTTGCGCCTGGGTATTGAAAACCGTTCTCTCGGGCTAGTTCAGAGATTCGATCTATGGGATGAGAGGTGGGTTTTTCGGGGGGTGGGCAAGGGAGCTTGTAGGGTAGCTGCCTGGGCCCCAGCCCCCAGGTGCCAGCTTGATGTCCGTAAGACCCCAGGGAGCTGCCCCCCCCTCCCCCACAGGCTTGCACGGCCTCCCTCCTCTGCTTGGGTACAGGAGCCCCCGGCTTCCCAGCAACCGGGGGTCATGGGAGCTGACTCTCCACGGAAAAGTTGTGGGGAGTTAGGGTACCCTCCCGTGGCCCAGCTGGATCCTGATTTCCAGAGGAGGTTTTGAGTGGTTAGTGCTGTGTTCTGCATTCGACAATGGCTAAGACAAGGGCAGCGGGGCCAGAGACACCTGGTGGTGACTGGTTCCCGGGGGCCTGCCTCCAATGTGGGTGTGCCTGGGCTAGGCGGCAGGCAATGAATTGGACACTTTGTGAAGCTGGCACGGGTTGCCTCTGTGGTGCGGTTGTCTCACATTTCTCCTCTCCCCCTTCCTAGAATGTAGTCTAATTCAGTGTCCCCAACAGCGTAGGCTGAACCTCTGGTAAAACGACCTAAGGTGGTTAAGCATGAAATACCATTAAGTCACCTAGTAAGAAAGTTCTTCCCTTTTCTGGTCTCTACTAATCCTTGTGTGTGATTCCTTCAAGGGAAAAGTTTCTGGTTACTGCTGGTCTGGCTTTAACACCTTTTAAATACTTGCTAATCTTTCTTCTATAACAAAGAGAGAGCCAACCTCTGGTTTAGGGCCTTTAAGTGGGGAACAGTACCTGCCTGCAACTTAGGCTGTTTTATACTATTTATTTTCAGGATTTTCTCCTAGTTATGGCCAGTAGTACTGATTTTCCCCTTTGTGGTTGGTGGTGATGTAAAGCCTCACTCTAAATTGAGTGTAGAAGCCACAAGCCTGAGTCTGTGTAAGAGAAGTAGTAGCTACAGTACAAGTGGTATAGAAAATGGCAGAAATCCTCCAGGCGATCTAGGAATGGCTGATGGTACATACTTGTGCAGCAGAAAGCTGCGTGCAGGACTCTGGAGCCTGGGGCTCCAGGTCTGAGCCCTGTTCTCCCCTAGACTTTGATTCTTTTCCGTTTTCTGCCTGTCAGCATTTTATCTGCAGAAACGCGATGAACAGTCCAATCCTGTAAAGTCAGGAGGATATGGGATGGCTGTTCTGAGACAACCTGGGACTATTTTGAGGAACGAGAAGGAAGATGTGCTTGATAGAAGGGCAGATACGTCAGGCCTGGGCCTACCTCTAAGTATAGAATGTGTGGTGGGGAGAAAGGCCCTGTATGGGTGTGGCTAGAAGTTCTGGTCCTGTGATGTGATAATGTAGGTTCAATCTCCCTGAGCCTCAGTTTCTGCAAGGGCTTGTGAGGCTCAAGTGAGATAGTGGGGGGAAGGTGCATCTGAGGGGTGCTGCGTAAAGATGGAGGGGTTTCATTAATTGTTCCCATTCTCATCTCTGTGGGCTCGTGCCCCCAGAAACCAAGGTAAGCTGTCTGATGGTGACAGCCCTACTAGTTGTCAAGACTGGCCGTGCGTGGTCCAGCAAGCAGCCAGGAAGATGTGGGCCTGGGTGGGTGGGAGCAGGGGCACAGGGAAGGACCTGGACAAAGGACAGGAAGGCATTGGTCTGCGTGAGGATGGTCCAGGCTCACGGCCTCTTGTCCCTCCTCCTGGACACCCTGTGCTCTTCCCTGCAAGGCAGCAGACGTGGCTGACCCCCTAGCACCTGCCTTCATCTCCTGCTTCGGGGGCTTCTGCTGTCCTGATAGCTTTGGCCACGGACTGAATCCACCTGAGGAGAGAAGGATTGATTTCATGTCGCTGCTAAATGGCCTTTGCTTCCCTTGATGAAATCTGGAGCTTCTTTTTCTTGAAGACTCAGCGATCAGTTCAGTGCACACCATTGACCCTTCCTCTGTGGGCACCGGCCTTCAGGGGCCTGGAGCAGGCTGCAGCTGCCAGTCTCTCTTAAGCACTCCCCACACTCCCTGCTGGGTGTGAAAGGTGCTGAGTTCCTCCTTCCTCCTGCCTCTCATTGAAGGGTCAGGCCACACTCAGGCCCCTTCTTCCTCCTTCCCAGAAGGCTTGTTCCGTCCATCGATCTTCCCTGCACCTCTAATTGACAGGCTTGCGCAGACAACACTCCTGGCTCTTCGCCGCAAGGGATGAAATGGTCCCGGGTGGCTTGCAGTGGTGGCCTTGTCATTTCCCCAGGCCACATGGAGATATTGCATACTGAAGGCAGGTAGGTGTGTCAGGGAGGGTGGTAATGGCACAGGTATTCCGTATGGGCCCAGAACCAGGAGACTCCCGGGCACTCTTGGTAGGTCCCAAGAATGGCGCTCCGAGCTCCAGCCTGAGTTTACCTTCTGGAGACATGGGTGTGGTGCCCATGCGCCTTGATGGGACAGCTCGCTGCGGGAGTGGTGGGACAAGCTCAAGTCCTGCTCCTTTCTGACCCTCTTCCAGGGAGGCCATCCTCTGGGATGTTGCAAGAGCAGGGGTGTGTTTCAGAGGGGATTGGATCTGAGCCCGGTTCCCAGGCACCTGAACGGAGCCTTCCTTGGAAACACCTGTAACGCAGAGTGCCTTTGAAGCGTTTTGCTTTTCAGAGCTGCATTCTTTTTTTTTTTTTTTAAAGATTTATTTTTATTGTTTTTGAGAGCGAGAGTGAGAGAGAGAGAGGGAGAGAGAGAGGGAGAGAGAGAGAGAGAGAGAGAGAAGGGGAAGGGCCCAGAACAGTCTTCATAGTTGCACATCATCGGTTTTTCCACATAGTTTCATTCCACAGGTGGGCGCGGGGCTGCACAGGGCAGGAACTGGGCTGGGATCTCGCCCTGGTGAGAACTGAACTGGGGGCACTCCCCAGTTCAGCATATGGGTCCACACGGGCTGGGGCCCGGATTTGATCCTTGGTCCCTGGGGCTGCAAAGTGAGCGCTTAACCCACTGAGCCATCCCGGCTTCCCTGAACTGTGTTCTTATAGATGGGTGCAGCGGGGTAAGGCCCCCGAGCGCCACCTCAGAAGTGACAGACGTGGGTGATCCGGGAGCTGTCCCCTCCCGAGAGAGGTCAGTTGGCATAAATGAAAAAGAAAATCCAGTGCTTACATGGGGTAGTTATTTGGGGACTACTCCCACCAGGGGGCTTATGAGAAGGAAACTATGAATTCACTCATTCAGTGAATCACTAATCCCACTAATGGCAGGCTCCAGGGCACAGAACAGTGAATCAGATCCCTCCCTGTGAAGATAATGTCTAGTGGGTCATTCCTGTGTAGACTATTAGGAAAAGTCCATCCCTAGTTTTTTTTTTTAAGATTTATTTTTTATTGTTTTTGACAGAGAGACAGATAGAGAGAGACAGAAGGGGAAGGTCCCAGAGCAGTCTCCATAGTTGACAACATTAGTTTTCCATATAGTTTCACTCCACAGGTGGGTGCAGGGCTACGCAGGGCAGGAACTGGGCCGGGAGCCTCCCGCATAGGTTCCAGCAAGAACTGAACTGGGGGCACACCCCAGCTCAGCATGTGGGTTCGCCTGAACCAGGCCCGGGATTCGATCCTTGGGCTCTGGGGCTGCAAAGTGAGCGCTTAACCCACTGAGCCATCCCAGCTTCCCCCCATCCCTAGTTTTAAAAAAAATGTTTCATTGTAGAAATGTTCAAGTGTGCACAAAAGGAGAGGAGAGTGTCATAGGACACCAACTTCAGCCATTCTTAACTCATGGCCCTTCTGTCACTTATTCACCAGGCCACTCCCCCGCTAGATTATTCTGAAGTATATCCCAGACGCTCTATCACTTCATCCTGGAGTATTTCAGTATGCATTTTGAAGATAAGAATTCTCCTAAATTTAAGGTGACCAGACGTCCTGCTTTTGGCAGGACAGTCCCGATTTTTAACAATTCGTCCCGCGTCCCGCGGCGTTTTAAAAAAGTCCCAATTTTTGGAAAGAATGCACGACAAGCTAGGGAACGGCGGGAGATAGACCAAATTTTTTATCAAGAACCCCCTCCCCTCTGGTCAATGGTGTCCCGCTTTACCAATGTTAACATCTGGTCTTACCTAAATTACAACACTACCATTATCATGCACTCTAATTAACACCGATTTCTTCATATTGTAGTCATTCGGCGTTCACAGTTCTCTAACTATCTCATAAAAGTTTCCCCAAATTGTTTTGAGTCAGGATTCGAACAATCCAGTGTGACTGGTGATCTTTCTTTATATGTTTTTACCTCCAACCCTTTTATTTTCTTACTATTTCTTTGTTGGAGAAACTGGATTGTTGGTTTCAGTGAGTTTCCCACAATCAGGATTTGGTGGATTGGGTCTCCTGGTGTCATTTAACATAGTCTGCTGTCCCTTACGTCCCCTTCAGTTGGTATTTAGTTTTAGAGGCTCTGAAGATTTGGGTTTGATTTTTTTTTTTTTTTTGGCAAGACTGTATTGGAGGCTGTCTGTGTTTGTGATGTTGGCAGCTGCTGATTGACGTGTCCTTAGGCTTTGAAGGCTGGTATCAGGGAGGATAGTGGCATTGTGCTTGTGAGCGAGCCTGGGCCAGCCTGGTAAGCTGGATGGGTGTGGGGTCTGCGCCCCTGGGGTGGCCAGGAGCCCTGGTCTTGTAGTCGCGGAGTCTCAGGGCTGGAAGGGGCATGAGTCGGAGAACTGACCCACTCCTTGGTCCTGGAACAGACTGCTGCTTGTTTTCTTCTTAGGAGGTGGCTGGGTCCTGCCCTTTGTGAAGGGGCCTGTCACTCACCCTCTCTTGTCTGATATTTGAATGCCACCCTACTGGCTGTCATTGCCTTAAAGAACAAACATTGCCCTTCAGCCAGCTTCCCATTTTTTTTTTTTTTTAAAATATATATTTTATTTATTTATTTATTTTGACAGAGGAGAGAGAGAGAGAGAGATACAGAGACAGAGAGAGAACTGAACTGGGGGAGCTCCCAGTTCAGCATATGGTTCCTCACAGGCTGGGGCCGGGATTCGATCCTCGGTCCCCGGCGCTGCAAAGTGAGCTCCCAACCCACTGAGCCATCCCGGCTTCCCCTAGCTTCCCATTTTTAACCCCAGTAAGAGGCTGAGGAATCAAGGGACAGAGTTTATTTGATTCCTTGTAACATAGTAATTCCATTACTATGTTAATCTCCTATTTGGTATATTCACTTCTTGTCTCCCTTATCCATTCTCCTTATGGTGGCCAGAGTGGAGTTTAAAAAAGTCAAATAAGGTCAAGTCTCTATGCAGCAGAAAGCTCTCCATACAATGAAATCCAAACTGCACAGTGGGGCCTACACCCCCTGCCTGGTTCTCTGACCTTATCTCCTACCACTTCCCCCTCACTCACCATGATCATGAGGCCTCTTTCTATTTCTGGAACATGCCAAACTTGTTCCTGCCCCAGGCCCTTTGCACATGCTCTGCATGGTGACATGATTGACTGGTGCTTCTGCATCATTGTGGGCTCTCAAGTCATGTATCATCTGCTCCAAAGGGACTTCCCCGACCATCTAATCTAAGCAGCTCACTCCGGCTAGTGTTGTTTTACCCCGATTTATTTCCTCCATGCTACTTATCATTAGTTGGTATTATCTATTAATAGCCTATGTGGGAAGCAGTTTATTGACTATCCCATCCCCTAGAATGTGGGCTGCCTGAGAGTAGGGACTTTGCCTTTTTCACCTCAGGGTCCCCATTGCCCAGAACAGGAGGCGCTCAGCAAATATTTGCTGAATGAATGAATGAGGCTCACTGACTCCTCCCCAAAATGTGTCCATTGCCTGTTACCCCGAGGTCCTCTTACTACTTCAGTGCCCGCCTGACACAGGCGTTCCCTCCCTCTTCTCTTCTGGAAGAGATTTTGGACAGAAATGGAGCTGACCGCTTCCACACGTGTCCTTCCGTTGTTACCCCTATAAGTCGTCCTCTGCCTCGGTGTGGTTTGTGGACCCAGTGATGGGAGGGTTCAGGCTCAGTGCCGACCATCCTAAGCTGGGGTTGGGCGCCAGGGCTGTCCTGACTCGGGGTCCCTAGCTCTAGGGTCCTGGAGCTGTGGTCAGGTAGGCAGAGGCAGACCTCCGTCCTTCATGCCAAAGAGGGGCCCGTGGGCGTCTGACCTAGTGAGCAGTCGCCATTAGCGAATATAGATATTTTTTTCTAAATGCAGCTTTCTGTCTTTGGAGCCTTTGTGGTGCACAGATGGCTGGTTACCAGGATGTTGCCAAATAGAGGGCTTGCCAGGCCTGCTTGGTAAACCAATGAAAATCACTTCTGTGCAAATGAGAGTTGAAGGGTTCAGGAAGTTTCTCAGTCATTTTAATCAGATGAGGCCGCCCGGCCCTCCCCCACCCCTGACGCCACCCCACAAACTGAATTTCTTTGCCTCCGGAGTCCATGAAATGTGAGTGAGGTAGGCACGATGATGATTTCAGGTGGACAAGTGCTTTTTATTTGAATACGAGGGCTATTTTAAAAATTGAGTCCTGGCAAGGGATACTGGTTTTCCATGTAGGATAGTTACATAACATTTTAAAAAAGTAAACTTGCTTAAGTAAAAAATTGCGAGTCAATTGCAAAGAAAGTGCTAAGAAAAGTAATAGTCAGGTGGTCCACGGATTTGGGGAGAAGTGGGAAGATGGCGTGGGAATACGCAGTTTAGGGCACGGCGGTTGGAAGCGGGCACGGTTCTCATCTGTTAAAGTGGACCCAGTAGCACCGGTGCTCTGGGGTTGTTGAAGGTTGAATGGTTGTAACAAGCTGGCACCTTGGGAGGCTTCCTATTTGCTGGGCCCTGTGCTAAGGCTCACGTGCCTGTCTGTCTTCATTCTACCAGGAACCGCATCACCTTTGTTTTGAGGGACAGGTTGGGGGGTCATGGGGTGGGTTGGGGGCAGATTCAGAGGTGGGGGAACAGGGACTTTAACCCGGTCTGTTGAGGCCCCGAGCTCATGCTCTGAACTAGGACACTATTTGGAGCCCAGGATAAATAAGCACTTCCGTAGTACCTGGCACCTGCTGCTCCTTCTGATTTTAGGAATATATTGAACTGTAACTTACATCTAGTAAGTGCATAACTCTTCAGGGTACAGCCGGATGGTTTTCACAGACGTATTCACCGGTGTAGACACCACCCGCGTGAATTTACGGGACCTTCCAGCTCCCCAGCAGGCTCCCTCAGGCCTCTCCATGGTTTGGGTATAATCCCTGTGGCGTCAGACCCAGCGTCTTGTATCTGGGTGCCACCTGGGATGACTGGACACGGGGACACAGGGAAGAGCATGTCTGGGATTTCGTGAGTAGGATCTCTGAACCGGAAGGTCTCGTTCAACCCCAAAGAGGATGGTGTCAGAGAATTCATGCCGATTTCTCGGGCTGAGTGAGCTGGGTTTCACCTTCTCCTCTCCTTCCAGATACGCTTTGTGGGAACCTGGAGCCGCTGTGGGTATTTACTGCCCTTGGAGCAAGGGTGTGTTGAAAAATTGTCACTTGCTTTCAGGCTTATCAGTTATGAACACTCTGTTTCATGCTGCTGGAACTCCAGCCAAGTCCTTCCCGCCTCTGGGGGTGGGCCGACCCTGTCCCCTTCTCCCCAGGCAGGAGGAAGCAGGCCCCTTGACTAGAGCAGGCCCCTCCCTGCGCCTCCCCTTCCCACTTTCTCTGTCTCTTTACTGTGAAGATCTGTACCAACCACATGAATGTGAGGGGTGCGGTGAGAGTCACAGTGCTTACAACTCCTAATAGCCTGCAGCTCTCACCTGGTTGGTAGGACAGACCCCCAAGTAAGGGTGGAGGCAGGACCCCCCCTTGCTTTTCACTGGCATGTGCTACATGCTACGCTGCCCTATCCGGAGCGGGACAGCAGCGCCCCTGGGGCACCTGGGAGCTTGCTGTCTGAGGCAGTGGTCAGAAACAGCCCCTGCAGGGGCCTCACAGCTTCATGCAGCCGCTAGCCTGTGCCAGACACTGTTCTAGGCCCTGGGGATCCCGGGGGACAGCCCAGCAGCACTGCCCTGCGCCTTCCCCAGGGGCTTTGTGAGGCCCCCATGCGCTGTTTTCCTTTTAAACTGATATTTTAACATCGGAAGGTTCCAGGGTATGAATCTGTATTTCAGTCTAATCTGGAGAAATCAGAGACTCTGGTGACATGGGCTGGGCTTGCCTTGCAGCATCCATACCTGGCCACACCTGAACCCCGTGCCCCGCCCCTGAGGGGACTGCATGGACCCTGTGAGGAGCAGGCGTCTAGGCGGTGTAGCTCACTGAGTGGGGAGGCTGGAGGCCAGGCCCAGCCCTGCAGGGCCCCTGGTTTCCTCCAGTGGGGAGAGTTCCCCTGGGATTGGGAATGAGGGGCCAGGGCAACCTGGCAGGGCCCCCTGCAGGTGCTGGGCTGCAGAATGGCCACTGTTAATTTGCCTTCAGATGTCCCTCCCTCCTCCCCCTCCCTAACGACCCCCAAATAAAATAACAAATCACAGGAGGCTGCGTATTACAAAACGAAACTGAATGTAGGAAGCCCAGGGGAAGGGGCAGGGATGGGAAGTGTCCTGAGCTCCGGTCTCATAAGGCTCTGGGCTGGCGTGGCAGCCTCACTCATTTCATTCTTTGCACGATGCTTATTGTCATCATTTCCATTTTTCATAGAGGAGAAAGCTGAAGTTCAAAAGGGGTGACTGACCCAGTGTCACTCAGCATGTACTGCAGAGCTGGAATTCAAACCCAAATCTGTGGCTTCTTGCCTGTCTTGATGCTGGTTTCTGTGCCTTCTCTCCCGTTGCCATTACACGGTGACCCTGGCTGAGCTACTTGACCTCTTTGCCCTTGACTTTCACGCTCTGTGATGTGGACTGTAACGCAGGTCAGGTGCGTAAAGTGCAGACCAGTGTGTATTAAAAAACCTCAAAGCATTAAACCCGGTGGCACCTTGGTACATTCTCATTACTTTTTAAAGAAGGGGTAAGATGGGTCTCTTGGGAAGCTGGACTTCCTTTGAATACTAGGCGGGAGGTGAGGGGACAGTGGAGCTCCTGGCAGGCGTCAGATAAACTGCAGGGTCTCCTGGCTGCAGTCCTCACTAATTGGAACAGAAATTCCCGCTTTTCTAAGAGAACAGGAAGGCCAGGCAGGGGCCTGGGTTACCCGTGCCATTTGTATTTTAATGGGACATTTATTCTAATAAGAGAGTTTGTCTGAGATGCAAAGGCAGGAGCAGTGTGTAATCAGGAGGTGACTTAAACAGGCTGCCTGAAAACCAGGTCTGCCAATGTGCTGGCAACACAAAGGCTACTCACTGAGAGCTGAGAAGGTACCCCAAGGGCACAGCGGCGGCCAGGTGTTGGCTCACGTAATGGGGACAGGGACACCTGGCTTGCACGTCTCAGTTCCTCTGCCCCCCCGACCCCCACCTTTTGGAAATTGCTGTCTCTCCCCACCCCCACCACGGCGTGTACCTTCTCTCTCCTCCACAAACGCAAATGCAGGCAGCAGGCCTCCGTATCAAAGCGTTGCTGCTAATGTTCCTGCTAATATTCCTTCATGCTGTTTGGATTCACTCCCGCCCATGTTTGTGGAATGCCAGGTGCATACCAGGGTGCCGACCCCAGGGACTAGGAGGACAGCAAGACAGTCCCCTTGCCTCACGCAGCCGAGACCAGATGCCGGATGTGACCCCCACGTGCAAGATGGTGGGGGCCGGGGAAGAGGTGCCCTGCGCCCTGGTTGTCAGAAGAGAGGCAGGACCAGCGAGGCTCCCCTTTTCCTGAATCCGTCCTGAACAGTGAGGCGGTCCCACAGCGAACCGTGCTGGACTTCATCCGGGAGGACAACCTGGCCTTGCTCTGGGGCTGGAGAATGCGTCCCCAGCCTCTCTGCTGATGCTCAGGGGCCCAGTTATCCTTCAACCCAGAAAGTCTGGGTTCCCTGCATACAAATTGCTGCTCCCTCCGGCCTTCTAGCCACTGGGTGCTCTTGGTTACAGGGCCCTGGCTGAGGGTCTCTCTGCTGATGCTCAGGGGGCCCAGGCCCAGCAGAGATCTCAGGGGTGTGAAAGGTGGGGACCCCCTCAGACAGCAAGAATATAACTGCAGAAGGGCAGAGGGGCAGCCAGAAGCCTTGGGAAAAACCCAGGGAAGCAGCCCCGTAGGTGATCTGGAATGTCCGCGGTGTTCACACGGTGGCTGTCAGTTTCTGTGTCTGAGCTGGGATGAGGACTGATGAATGGTTTTCATTTGTTCTTTAATGGAATCATTTGTGTAAACGAAAATCTTACTTGGCAGTTCCATTCTGGCATCTACCCCCAAAGAACTGAAAGCAGGGGCTTGCACAGATGTTTGCACACCCTTGTTCACAGCAGCTTTATTCACAATAGTCAGAAGCAGCCCTCGGGCCCTTCTGCAGATGCAGGAATACACAAAGTGGTGTATCTGTGCAACGGGCGGTTATTCAGCCAGCAGATGGAATGGAGCTCTGATACAACGTGGTTGACCCTTGAGCACATAATGCCACCTGAACTAAGCCAGACCCCGAAGGACAGATATTGTGCGATTCCACTTCTGTAAGTAAGGTGCCTAGACTGCGTAAAACAGATGGGAGGGAGGGCTTTGCTGGTGGAAGATGGGATGGGCAGGTGGGGATGCTCTAGCCTGCTCCTGGTGAGAACTGAGATGCTTTTGGAACCAGCATGCCTGGGGCATTCCGGGGAAGGACAACCCTCCCTTCCTGAGCAGCCCCAGTTCTGAAGTGGAAGGTCCCCCAGGCCTCTGTCCTGTCCAAGTTCACGTCCCCCACCAGCGGTCGCATGTTGCTGGGGAAGGTCATACTAGGGAGTGTGTACTGGACGACTGGCCACCTGGCTGGGCCATCATTTCATCCCCACTTTTCCCTTTTTCCGCAGTCCTGGGCTCACGGATGTGGTAGGCCAGGGCCTTGTGGGGTGCTCCTTGGGGGCTGAGGGCACTGGCGCTGGGTGGGGACTTTGGGGACTCCGCTTGGGTTCCAGGAGGAATGTGCAGAGAAGAGTCTTGGCTCTGTGCTGACCTATGGGGGTAGACCCGAGCCCATGGCCACGCCATGGAGGGCGTGGGTTTAGTGCACACACTGGGGATGCCCTCAGCGACCTGCCAGCTGTCCCCAAGATGGGCAGCAGCCACCGCAGGCTACGCTGCTGTCCCCAACGGCTGCGCCGGCTTAGAACGTTCCTCTGAGTGCGCTCTGGGCTGCTGCTTGCCAATCTGATATTTATTTATTTATTTATTTATTTATTTAATTTTTTGAACTGAACTGGGGGCCTCACTGCATTTGGGAAGCACACCCCAGTTCAGCATGTGGGTCCGACTGGGCCAGAGCCGGGATTCGATCCTCGGTCCTCAGGGCTTTAAAGTGAGCGCTTAACCCGCTGAGCCATCCCGGCTTTCCCCCAATCTAATTTTAAAAAACAATGTTTATTATACAGTGTTCCCTCGCCACTTCGCGCTTCATGTTTTGCGGCTTCAGTGCTTCGCGAGTTTTTCCAAAATATTCATCAAAAAATAAAAATGAAAAAATACAACCATGTCGGCAGCCACATGGCGGAAAGGAGCGTTGTGTCATGTTGATGCGCGAGAGAGAAGGATCCCTGCATGTCAAACAAAGAGATGAGTTGACTCAGAGCACATCCCACGGGCTCTCATAAAGGCGCGTGATTGGTTTCCGGTGCGACATCGACCAATGAGAGGACGAGTGGATTTATCCCTGTGAGTTGATTGCGCATCATCGCAGCCTCACCTAGCATCTTCTCTTGTATCTCGCCAGTCTTGTCCACGATGTTGACTGACTCGCATACTGTATTTTAGTGTTGTGTTGGCGATAACTTGTTTTGTTTAAGCGATCACTTTTTTTATTAATTAAGCCCTTATAATGCCGCCTAAGTGCTGTGCCCCTGCGAAAGCTTCCTCCGGGGCGCCCAAGAGGAAGAAGATGATGACCATCAGCGAAAAAGTGAAACTTTTAGATATGATCAAAGAGGGCAGAAGTCATGCATCTGTGGCATGCCATGACGGGGTGAATGAATCTACAGTGCGGTCCATCAAGAAAGAGGAAGCAAACATCCGCAAAACTGCTTCAATAACCTTCAATAAAGAAGCGAAACGTGTGGGAACTCCGCGTAATAACAGAATTGTGAAAATGGAAGCTGCACTGGCATTGTGGATTGCTGATTGCAGGAAAAAGACAGTGAGTTTGGACACTAATATGATCAGGACAAAGGCCAAAGCTCTCTACGACCAAATCTTGCCCGATGACGACAATGAAGAGGCTGAAGAAGGTGCTGACGAACCTCAAGCCAGTACTAGTGCT
>PVKE010030485.1:0-19597 GCA_004027555.1 Craseonycteris thonglongyai
AACTATCTAATTGTTACCAACCAATGTAACCCCATTAAATTTAACAATAAAAAAAAGAGTCAAAAAAAAGAAAACTATAGACCAATATCTCTGATGAACACCGATGCAAAAATCCTAAATAAAATACTAGTAAATAGAATACAACAATGCATTAAAAAGATTATACATACAAATAAGTGGGATTCATTCCAGGGGCACAAGGATGGTTCAACATACACAAATTGATCAATGTAATAAACCACATAAGCAAAATAAAAGATAAACACCATATGATTATATTAATTGATGCAAAAAAATCATTTGACAAGATAAAACATCCATTTATAATCAAAGTGCTTAATAAAATGGGAATAGAAGGGAAATAACTCAACATAATAAAGGACATTTATGACAAACACTCAGTGAATGTCATACTGAATGGGGAAAAACTGAAACCTTTTCTCCTAAAATCAGAAATTACATAGGGATGTCCCCTGTTACCACTGCTATTCAATATAATACTGGAAGTTCTAGCCAGAGCCATCAGGCAGGAGAAAAAAATAAAAGGTATCCAAATTGGGGGTGAAGAAGTTAAACTGTCACTTTTTGCAGATGACATGATCCTTTATGTAGAAAGCCCTAAAGACTCCACCAGAAAACTATTACAAATAATAAATGAATACAGTAAAGTTGCAGGATACAAAATCAATGTATAAAAATCCACAGCATTTTTATATAGAAGTAATGAAACTTCAGAAAAAGAAATGAGAAACACAATACCTTTTGTGATCAAAACAAAAGGAATAAAATACTTGGGAATAAACTTGACAAAGAACATGAAGGACTTATATACAGAAAACTATAAGACATTATTCAAAGAAATTGAAGAAGATACAAAGAAATAGAAAGATATTTCATGTTCATAGATTGGAAGAATCAACATAGTTAAATGGTCATATTACCCAAAGCAATGTACAGATTTAATGCAATTCCCATCAAAATCCCACGAACATTCTTTCAAGAAATAGATTTATTTTTAATCATCAGATTTATATGAAATCATAAAAGACCCCAAATCACCAAAGCAATCCTCAAAAAAAAAGAATAAGGCTGTAGTCATCACATTCCCCGACTTCAGTCTATACTACAAAGAGTCAATAATCAAAACAGCTTGGTATTAGCAGAAAAATAGACATACAAACAAATGGAACAGAATCAAAAACCCAGAAATAAACCCACAAATATATGGACAGATAAAGGAGCAAAAAAAAGTACAATGGAGAAAAGAAAGCCTCTTCAGGAAATGGTAGAACCAAGAAGTCTGAGAGAATGGGAGAGAAAAGTAGGGGGGTGTATATTTCTCCACTAGTGGCTGCATCTCTGCCCAAGGCGACAGCCCTCACTAGCTACCTTTCATATAGTCACAGCTGTAATGCTTCCTGGTCCCCTTCATCTTTCAGGATTAGGAATAGTAACTGTTTGCTGTTTTTTAATAGCCCCAAGGTGCTTTACCATCCCTGTTGGGTTCCTTAAATCCTGCCCATATCTTTGTATAAAGTGCCTATATCAAACTCCTTTCATCACTTTGAGTGTGTAGAACTCAAAATATAGGCGAATTAGATTCTCAAAATGGTCCACGACTCAAATAGGTAAAGAAGCTGTTACAGCAGAGTGCATACGAGGTGACGTGGCTCTCAGAGGGTGTGCTATACCTAACTCCCTGGCTTCACAGCAGAGTGCTCCTCTCAAAATGCAAATCCAATCAAGTTATTCCCCTGCTTAAATTCCCCTGCTTAAATTTTGCAGTGGCTTCCTACTGCTCTTAGAATAAAAGCCCACAAGGCCCCTCCTCATCTGCCGCTCTCTAATCTCACCCCAAATACTCTTTTTTTGCTCTCTGTACTCTAGTCACCTGGACCCCCGGGTTCTGCCCTTGTGTCAGGCTCACTCCAGCCTTGAGTCCTCTTCACATGCTGTTCCTTCTGCCTGGAAAGGATCCCCCATCTTCTCTACTTATTCTCCACTCCTTGGTTCAAATGACCCCCAGTCCAGGTGAAGTTCCCCTGCCGTGTGCCAATAGGATCTCAGCTTGGAACACATTTTTGTGTTTTGAGTCTGACATTTGTTAATGTCAGCTTCTCCCAATGAAACTGTAAGTTCCATGAGGGATAGAACTGTGTCTATTTCTGTTCATTTGTTGTGTCCTTAGTACAGGACATGGTACATCAGAGATGCTCATAGGATTTATAGAGACATGAAAGGCTGAAGGTGACATGTGAGTTAGCATGAAGGATGAGTTTGCCAGAAAGCAGTTTTCCAGAAGTCTAAAAGGCCACTTGAGGGCTCAAGAACTGGTTAACCTGCTCAGTGCATCCTACCTGGATTTCCTTAGTCAACAGGCAAAGGCCCCCCAACACCTCCTTCGCAACCACAGGATCAGAATAACCCAGTACTATTACCTTCACTTCGAGGGGGAGCATGAATTCAAATTGGTTGTAAAAGTCCTTGGGGCCCAGCAACTGGTCCTCCTCCGCTGTGCCCAGGAATTCCTCCATGTCATTTAAGGCACCATCAATCCCATCTCGTGACTGGCACTTGTCTACAGCTTGGGAAGCCAAGAGGTAGATTCCTGCTTCACACCACTGGCTGACCTTTTGAAAAGAAACACAGTGCCCTGTGCAGTCAGCCTGAGCACAACTGAGCCCCCACAGTGCTTAGGAGGCCTGAGCTCACATGGGGTCTACAAGGATTCTGAGACAATAGGAAATTGTTGTGGGACAGATTCTAGGTTAGAGATCGCATCATCGTAAATCCAACTATGAGTTGGACAAACCCAGACCAATTTTACATTGGTCTACTTCTCGGGGAAATGATCCAGTCCATAAAATGAATCATGTAAACATTCTTCTCTTTCCTACTGAGAGTAATTTCTACACCTCCAGGAGGAGACAGTTAAGTATTTCTAAGTTTGGTCTAACTATACAGAAATGTAACCAATGACTTTTTGGGTTGAGCTTCTAGGCCACTTGTCTTGAGTCCTAATTGGTTACAAGGGCACACACAGGGTGATTAATGAGGCATTACATCTGGCCCCAACCTGCTTTCCTGGGGGAGGGACTGTCCCTGTTAATAATAATACCACTTTCCTCTGCCCATATTTGCATTTACTGTCATTTGTCTTTCTTTCCCTGGGAAGCACTCAAATGCAAAACTCTTGTGACTCAGAACAGCAACACTCAAACTTTCCTAAAAGCTAGGATGAAATCAGATAGGTGATGAATTCCAACAGTTCAGTTTGTAAAAGATGTAAACAGAAAGACAGGGGTCCTTGTGCTGCCTGAATATGTTGTATGAAAGGAAGCTGCCAGAGCAAATACATCTGCATTTCCATGCACCATGTGACCTGAAGAGCTACATAAAATAAATATACAGGGATAAAAGATCCGATAAAAGATCCAAAGGGCAGAGCTCTCCATAGGAGTTATCGCTAAGTGGAAATTACAGGCAACTTAAATTTGTTTTTATTCTTTTTCTAAATTATTTACTCTAAATGTGTGCTACTTTTAGAATAACAGAAAATAAAGATATTTAAAGATTAATGATTACCACTGTGTAGGGATGAGGAGGGGAGGGGGATATGTAGGTGTCCGTGAGTAACTTTTCTCCTCTTTCCTACACTTTTAGATTTTCAAAATAATATGAAATCATGCTCTGATGTACACGGTGAAAACTTTCTCTTGAAACATCATGCCTAGAGTAACAGAAAAGAGTAAGCTGGGGTCTTTTGCAGTCACAGAAGCTACTTGCCTTTACTCACTCACTCACTCCTCACCAACTCCTCACTCACTCCTCATTCACTCCACATCTCCGTGTTAGGATATTACCTCTGGAGCAGAAATGGAATGAGAAAAGCCGTAGTTGACCCTGCAGAGAGCTCAGCACACAGAGCAAGCTGAGTTCCAGGTCCTTCCGAGCCAATTGTTTCTGGAACAGCTGTGTTTCATTGATATTAAAAGCCTTTTGGCAATGGGATGCTGGGCAGGTGCCCCCAGCCAACGAGAGGAAGGACTGTGGGAATGGAGCAAGCTGACTCATGGCCACCAGTCACACGCTGGGAATGGCTGACAGAGAAGCGTTCAGCAGTCCATGCCCCTGCTAACTGGACGCTTGCCCCACAGGTCACTGCCAAGGTACACAGGGGCAGCACCCCTCCCGTGAGGCCTCTTCGCATAGGGTTGCTGTCCAGTCTAAGGAGCCTGGGGTTTGGAGTTTGGCTGACTTCAATTCCGCAATCCCCTATAGACCCCATGTGTGGTCTTGGGCAATCACTTATCCTAGGGTTTCTCAGTATTGTCCTTGCATTGCCTGTATCAAAATCACCTGGGTACTTGAAAAAAATACCTATTCCTGGGCATTGTCCCAGACTTAGTGAATCTGAGTGTCCACAGTGGTATATCAGGGAATCTGCCGTACAGCCAGCTCACCAGACTATCCTTTCTCATTTGCTACATGTTGTGACTCTCTGACTCAACCACACTATGTATCCATTTCGGCTTCTGTAAACTGAGGTCATTAATACCTCCCTCATAGCTTGTCTTGAGGATTAAATAGATGGCATAATTATGCTCTTAATAGAAACATAGTAGGTGCTCAATAAGTGATAGGAGTGCACTATGGTCATTATCACTTAAGCTTCTCCAAAAGGATTCCCAATCTGATGCCTTTATGTGCAGGGAAACACGCTGCAGATAAAGTGCTTGGTTTTCCATATGCCTGACGGGGAATCGAGAAATGTCCTACAAGGCCAGGCCCAAACACACTCTGTCTGGATCCACACAGAGGGAAATGGACTTCAGTTTATTCTAATAGGATGTGGTAGGGCGGCGGAGGCACTTTTAACCTGCCACACCTCTGTGACCCAGAACCAGCACAGTTTTTCATACCTCGTAAGCACAGTTTCACATGCTCTTTATCCTCTCAGCAATCAAGTATGATTAAGACAAGTATGATTAAGGCTGCTTTACAGACAATTTTGTAGATATCACGGTCACAACTGTGGTTTGCTCACCTTGTCCAGCTGTCTATGCAACTCCAAAGATTTCCCTAAAATGTCGTGTTTCTTCTTGTTTTCATTGACGAAGTCATCACAGAGGTGCCTGAGCTCTGCACACTTGGGTTGGATGGAGTCTGCCGCGTAGTGCTGGCTCTGAGTGAGCTGGTCCCCAAGTAGAGCCAGCAGCTGGGCTTTTTGCAAGGGCTCCTGCAAAGTGAAGATGTAGTCAGGCATCAGAGGCCAGGTCACAGTGAGGCTGGTATCTGCCTGGCACTGTGTGGAGGGGAGGGGTCTATGGAGATGCTGACTCGGGTCTTCAGCTAAGAGTCTGCGGCTGGGGGTCCCGGGAAAGCTCTTCCTTTCCTAAGAAGGCAACCTAGTACAAGGTCATTTGCCCTCTGAAGAAGAACAAGTCATTCGTTCAAATATCTGTTGAGTTCTGGGATAGGCACTGAAGATCATGTTAATCCAGGAA
This sequence comes from Craseonycteris thonglongyai, assembly GCA_004027555.1. Lineage (NCBI taxonomy): Eukaryota > Metazoa > Chordata > Mammalia > Chiroptera > Craseonycteridae > Craseonycteris > Craseonycteris thonglongyai. Next base: position 5,508 of record PVKE010030485.1, read on the forward strand.
TTTTCAGTCTAATGGAGAACTCAGATAGTAAATAAATTATACAAATAATTAAATTATTACAACTGTGATAAGTTCTAGGACAGGAAAGCATGAAGTGTTATATTGCACAGAATAGAAAACTGAATTCCCCTGTCAACTAACTGGAAAAGAAAAAAAGGACAGAGAGTCGGGGGTGAGCTGGAGTTGAGAAAACGGCAAAGATTCAGTCTGGACAACAATGTGGCAGTCATGAGACTTAAGAAATATGTTTTCTAAACCTCTTCCTGAGACTCACAAGGTCCTAGTTTGCTCTGACCTTATCTGCTCAGCCACCACATCTCCTCTCGCTCTCTTCATGGCTTGCTGTGTTCCAACCACAGGTGCCATGTTTGTCTGTTTTCAATTCCTTCATCACATAGTCTTAGGATGACCATGTGCCAAGTGCAGTCCTGGTGCTAAGGGTTTGGTGGTAAACAATGAACACAAAAACCTCTGCCCTCATGAAGCTTACATTTTAATAGGAGACGCAGGCAGTAAACAATTTAATATGTAGATTAGATAATATCTCAAATAGCAATGAATACCATGGAGAAAAATCAAACAGGGGGAGAGGGCAGGGAGAGCTGGTGAAGGGGTTGCTATTTTAAACAAGATGGTGAGAAAAGGACTCATCGGGAAGGTGCAGTCTGAGCTATGCGGAAGAGTTAACATAGCAGGCCTGAGACTGCTGTCCTAAGAAAGCCTGTGGTCCTTGATAGGTTGGCCCCTAAGTGGCATCTAGGAATGGCAGCAGGGTTCCTGCCATCCCCATGTAGAAGGGGTCACCATGCCTAAAGTGTTGGTGCAAACCATATGCTTTATGCCAAACCCCTGCTTTCTATCTGGGAGTCTGGGATTCTGGCACATGCCAGGCAGAGGCTGCCAACATGACCAGCTCCCAATAAAAACTCAGTACAGAGTGCTTAATGACCTCCTCTGGTCAGAATGTATTGCTGGGGGTTAAGTGCATCCCGTGGGACTCTTGGAACCTTGCCCTGGTTTCCTCCAGAGTTCACCCCATGCACCTTTTTCTTTTGCTGATTTTGCCTGGTATCCTTTCACTATAATAAACCATAACCATAAATATAATGCTATGTGTGTCCTATGAGTCCTCCTAGCAAATCTTCAAACCTGAGTGTGTTCCTGGGAACCCCCGACACAGGAGCCAAGACCTAAAGTGAGGGACAAGCCAAGCAGCACTTGGCTGAGAGGTTGCGGGACATGTCCAATGGGTTCAGGTAGCAGGAGGAAGTCACTGTGTCTGGAGCAGAGTGGAGTAAGCAGGAAAGGAGTAGGAGGTACAATCGGAGGAAAGAGAGGGACCGGGCTGGAGAGGGCCTTGCTGGTGTGAGCACTTTGGCTTTTTCTCACAGTGACATGGGAAGCACTGGAGGGTTTTGAGGCGAGGAGCTCACTCCTAAAAGGACTGCTGCAGTTGTGCTGCTGAGAATGACAAAGAAGGAAAGCAGGGAGACCAGTGCTGAGGCTGCTGCAGTCACCCCAGTAAAACAGGAGGCTGAAACAAGGCGGGTAGCCAAACCAGCTCCTGTCACATCACCTTCCAAGTGATGCTCCTCCCAAGAGCGCTGAGCTCTCGGTTCAGCTCCTGGCAGCCCCTTCTCTGACTACTGTATCTAAAGCCACTGCCCTCAACCTGCCCACCCAGGCCGTCTCTCTTACTTGGTTAGCATTTTCTAGCAGCGCTTACTTCTCTCTGAAAGTATCTCTGTTTTCTTTAATGCACATTTTTTTCCCCCTCCTCTGCCCACTTCCATCAATGTGTAAGATCCCTGAGAGCACTTAGTAGGCAACCCATAAATATCTGATCAATACAATGACTGAATGAACCAATACACTAACTGATGCAGTCCCCTACTTGGCTGAAATTGTGTGACACAACACTGACCTGTGAGTCAACATAGATGACCGACACATTCGCAAAAGTCTCCAGGAGCAGAGAGCTCCAATGCCCCTTCACAGACCACACTGAGCATTCAGCCACCACTTTTGTCCTGGCTTAGCTTCTTAGAGGAACACAAGCAGTCACGCTGACTGCAGGTGATGACAACTGGCTCCTCTCCTAATTTACACTGCTTCATGATTTCAACCGTCTCCAAAGCCCTGCCCCTACCAGCGAGTCCTTCACCAAGCCCTGCAGAGCTGGCTTCCTTTCAAACGTTTGGACTGCGGAGCCCTTCTCCGCCACCTCCTTGCCCCAGCTCAGGCATCCCTGCTTCTGACAGGGCCAGCTGGCCTCTGTGTTCTCCCTCAGGCTGTTCTTCAAACCCTGTCCTGCATTGCTAACGAAACAGTTCTAGGATATCACTTCCAAGCTTCAAGTCCTGGCTTGTCTCCCTGCAGTCTTCTGGAGAAAGTTCAAACTCCTGAGCAATGCACAGAAAGCCTCTCAGTATCAGGCTCAGACCTGTGCCTCCTCCCCCTGCCTTTCTCTCACCCCTTCCTGCCCTGTGGACAGACCAGTGACCCATTTGTAGTTGCCCAAATATCCAGGCAGCTTCAGGCCTCCATGCCTTCTCCACTGGTTCTCTCTGTAGCCAGAAAGCCCCATCTTTCCCTCATCACCTTTGCCCCCCACTACTCCACTCCCACCTCCTAATGCACACACACCCCTCTGGAGCTAACTCTGAATCACCCTTTAGAGTTCTCCAGAAATCGTTCTCTAACTCCAGCATTTTATTCAGATGCCCCTCTTCCATGTTCCCATAACATTGTGCCTTTCTTGATCAGAGCACATACTTCACTGTATTGTGGTCACTTATCTATCGCCTTCACTAGGCCACAGACCCTTGCAGGCACACACTAGCTCTTATTCAACTTAAAACAGTACAGAGCACAAATCAGGGACTTAAGAATAATAGATTATTGTTCAAAACATAGAAGGAGTAATGATATGGGAATAAAGTGACACAAATCAATCAGTGGCTATGTAAAAGAACTCAGGCACAGATACCCACCTAGTACACTTGTTTTGAACAGCAAAGGCCCCAACACACTGGTCACCATCCCTGAAAGGAGGATAGGATGCTAACTCCTCAGGCTGCGATTTTTTCACTGTGTTGCTCATTTCTGTGTCCTCAGAACTTAGAGCAGTCTTGGCACGGTAGGAGTTCAACAAATATTTGCAGAACAAATGAAGAGCAAATGAGACGCTCTTACTAGAACTGCTCAGCCACCGCAGGTTGAATCTAGGAGACTGTAGCACAGAATTGGCCCCCTACCTCTGTGATGTTAATGACAGCAGCTAACATTCACGGGAGCTTACTATATGTCAGGCACTGTTCTGAAAGCTGACACTGATTGTTTCTTTCACTTTCCACAACAAATCCTTTACTATAGATACTGTTGTACAAAAGAGGAGTGAAGACACAATGACCCAAGGTGACCCTAGGTAGGGCAGAGAAGGACCAGGCTTCAATTCCAGTCTTGCTCTGCCCATCATACACAGAGAAAAATGGCTGCCTTTGTTCCACCTAAGATTAGAGACCTCACTTGGCTGATCAACTTGTCTGACTTCAGTCAAATACAGAAACATGAAAACTTGGCAAGGAAGGATCTGTTGATTTTTTTTTTTCAAGTCCAGTTGCTAAATTTATTAAGAACAGCATAGGTTCTCTGGATCCAAGGAACCTCACCACAGGATATTTCCCAAGTGCTCAGAGTTGATCACAGCTTGCCCTTCACTTGGCATGAGGCATCTCACCCTTCAAAACTGTTCTTAAAACATTTGAGATGTTAGAGGAAAGACCTAACCGGTCCAAATGGATTGTGGGGAATGATCCATAACTGTAACTTGGGAGCTACCACTGAATGGTTAGAAGATCACTCTTCTGAAATGAACGGATAATATAGCTTCTGAGTTCTGACCACCTACTATGTTCCAGGCACTCAGTAAGCCCTTACTATACCTCTAACTCATTTCACCTTCACAGGAACTCTGTGAGGTAGAAATTATTATCATCCATTTTACAGATGAGGGGATATGTTTGGAAAGGCTAAGAAATTTGATTAGGGTCACACAGTAGTTGTTAGAGCTGAGATTTGAATCTAGTTCTGTCTGATTCCAAAGCCTGCCTCTTGTCACCTTCCAGCACACTTGGCCTCCCCACATGTGCTGTGAATAATGGTTGCACAACCACTACTATTAAATTCTTCAAAGAACTTACAAAGAACTTTACTGTAAGACCTCCAGCTTCTTTTTTAGTTTATACAGTTTCTGCTCATAATAACTGATCAATAAAACCTAAGTGAAAAAGAAATAGTGAAAAGAAAATGGCTAAAATCTGGTGCTCTGGTAACAAGCCTTTCAGATGCTACAAATTCCAGAAGGCTCGATAGTCAAATTACAACATGCACTTCAAGGATCTGTATTGTAATAATGGCCTTTTTGCCCTCCCCTCCTCCCCCACCAAGGACTCTGCTGATATGACCGATGAAAGATGAGAGTGTCTACCGTAGAAGATAATGGTGAGAAACTGTGATGCTTTTATATCAGGCAGCCCATGATGGACCCACAGATAATGGCATAGGATGGAAAGTATGTATGGGGTAGGGGGCCAGATAAAACAAGAAAGTCAAAAAGGTCATGGCTATTGAAACTGAGCAATAGATGCATGGGAGTTCATTACTAGTCAATCCACTTTTCTGTGTGTGTGAAAATTTCCACTGAAAAAAAAAAAAAGAAAGAAATGAAAGAAGCCATGCTTGACTAGCTAGATTATGGCCCTGGAGGGTTAATGATCTGGGTTCCATGCGTTTTGGACACTGTAGTGTAACTGCTGGCCCCCAGGCCTTGAGGGGAGAGGTCAAAGCTGAAATTGGGTTGGCTTTCTGGTTCTCCCTGCCCTGCCCTGGTATGTTTCTTGTTGGCTCATTATCGAAGTCCCCAGCAGGCCTCACAGCCAAAAATCCTGCAGCAAATTCTGCTTTGGGAACTAAGAGTGGAGACTGAAATCATTGTTTCTCAGAATTAGAAATGAGCACTCAAAAGACTGCTGAACCCTCAAACTAGAACTTGATAAAAGACCAGGCTCAATCAGCATGAAACAGGAATCTGGTTGGTGAGTTGGCTCAGGGGTTGCCCACGAGGATGCTATTGCTGCCCAGAATAAGGAAGTTGGCAACAAATCAGGAATTAGTGTGTGGCTACAACGAGAGGGAAGTTGACACCTGAGTGGGCAGTGAAGGACAAAACCTCAGCAAATTTTGGTGAATTCTAGCCAGACATCACCTTGTTCCTATAACACTTTATAGGACAAATGGAAAGACTAGCCAAGCTCTTATCATCTGAAGGAACAATGCCTCTTAGAAATATGCGCAAAGACATGTTTAAAAGGTCCTGGTTAGGATAAGAGAGCTTTGCTCAGTTCACCCAAAGGCAAAGGAATAGGTCTACTGCATCTTTCAGAAGATAAGTAAAAACACAGGGTAAGAAAGGCACAGTATGGGTAAAACCAACCTGCCTGGGCTCTGTGGATCATCTACAGTGGATTAGTCCAGCTGGTTCCAGAACTTTACCCATGAACAATGTGTCATGTGTTCACAGAGAATTTCTATGTCCCATGACCACAGGTTGAGCCCCAGCTCTAGTCAGCGATCTTTAATGTATGCACCAAGGGTCACAAGCCCAAGGAGGTGAGCAGAAGAGACAATGTGGATGCAGTCATGCAGATTTAACCCTATTATTTAAAACACAACCCAGAGCACCTCCAATGGCTTCCTGTTCCACTGAGAATAAAATCCAGTCCTCATGGCCACCATTGCTCCTACCTTGTTCCTGCATGGCTCACCATGCTCCATCTACGAGTACGTTCTTTGAACTCACCAACTTCATTCCTGCCTCCAAACCTGGCATCTGCAGCTTCTCTGCCTTGAGAGCTATTCCCCAAATCTTCACATGGCTATCCAGGTCTTAGATCAAAGGTCACCTTCTTAGAGAGGCGCGTCCTGACTACCCTAGTGGGAGTAGCACCATCACCACCACCACCACCACCCCAGTCACTTTCTATGATATCCTGTTATTTTCTTCATACCACTTGTCACAATCTGATGTTATTATTTACTTTTTACTTATCTATCTCTCCCCACTAGAATGTAAGCCCTATGAGAGCAGAGTCTTGACTGTGTGGTTTGCCAACATATCCATGAAACCTAGAGCAAGGAATACCTGGTGATTTCTCTCTCAAGAAATTTGCAGGGGATGCCGGGATGGCTCAGTGGGTTAAGCGCTTGCCTTGCAGCCCCAGGGTCTTGAATCCCGGTCCTGGCCCGTGCGGACCCATATGCTGAACTGGGGTTTGGCCCCCAGTTCAGTTCTCGCTGGGGTAAGCTTCCCATGTGGGAGGCCCCCAGTTTGGCCCCCAGCTCACATGTGCATACCTCCCATGCCGGAGGCCCCCCACCCAGTTCCTGCCCTGTGTGGCCCCCTGCCCACTTGTGTGGAACAAAACCATGTCAAAAACTGATAACATACAACAATGGAGACTGCTCTGAGCCCTCCCCTTCTCTCTGTCTCTGTCTGTCTCTGTCTTTCTCTGTCAAAAACAATGAAATGAATCTTTTTTAAAAAGAAATTTGCAAAACATGTGGTTTATCAAAGAAGTGGGAGTACTACTGCATATAATTTGATTGTATGACTTATTATTAGTATATGTGCCAAATTTCAGCCTACTTGCATCTGTGTTCTTTCAGATATTGCTGAAGAAGCATGCTCAATGTGAAGAAAAGTATGAATAAAATGGAATTTTGTGCCATCATTAAGTTCCTCACAAAATAAGGAAAAATACCTCAAACCATTTTGGAAGAGATGTTAGTGTATGTATGGGGACTGCTGCCCTGGGAAATCCATGGTTTACAAGTGGCAAAGCCTTTTCAAGCAAGGCAGAGAGTTGACTGAAGACAACCTCTGTCCGGGACGCCTTGCTGAGACCACTTCCTCAGACAATGTCAAAAAAGATGAAAACTTATAGTGGAAGATGCCAAACTGAATAAAAAGCAGCTTGCAGAAATGGTTGGAGTATCTCCTACAACCATTTTGAATATACTCCATCAGCATCTAAGGATGTCAAAAGTAAGTGCAAGATGGGTACCGAGAATGCTCACACTGCTTCAAAAATAACAGTGCAATCCGGTGTTCATGGCAGTTTTTGGACCTCTGCAGAAACAACAAATATGAAGTTTTCAACTGGATTGTCACTGGAGATGAATTTTGGGTTCATCATTATGAGCCTGAGTCAAAGCAGGAGTCCATGCAGTGGCATGAAAAGTTCAAGTAGCATAAGAAGTTCAAGGTGTTGCAATCAGCTGGAAAAATCATGGCTACTATTTTTTGGGATATGGGGGATATCTGCTGATCAATTATAAGGATAAGGGTGTCACAATAACTAGAGAGTACTATTCTATTCTGCTGAAACAGTTAAAAGAATCCATGAAGGAGAAAAGAAGAGAAAAATGGACCAAAGGGGTGCTACTTTTGCACAACAACACACCAGTGCACAAGAGCACTGTTACATTGGTTACTCTTCCCAACTGGGTTTCCAAACATTAAACCACCCTCAGACATGGCTCTATATGATTATTATTTGTTCACAAATATGAAAAAAAATAGCTTTGAGGGAAGAAATTTATAAACAATGAAGAGGTCGAAGCTACAATTAGAGGGCAAAAACAAAACTTTTTTTTCAAGGGTATAAATAAATTTATTGAAAGATCTGAAAAGTGTATTAGGGTTAAGGATGAATATATTGAAAAGGATAAATAATACATAGAAGTTTTTTTTACCCTTCTTCCCCTTCATTCCACAAATTTCTTGACCAACACACACACACACACACACACACATACTTCTCAGAAAGTATCCAGCCACATAACCATTCATTACATTGACAATAGCTGACCATATTTTTCAAACCAAAAATAAAGACATTGAGGTTAATGAGTCATTTTTCTGATATATAAATGTAAGTGAAAGTATATGTATCTGCATTTAATAAGATTCTCTTTTTTAAAAAAATAAGATTATGTAAAATTGGGACTATCTTGGAGGCTCTAAGATATTTCAGATACATTCAATATTGTCATTGGTTGACAAATATTTCAGATGACTTGTGTTTAGCTCTCAATGATCATTGAGAGCAGAAGGAATGCTCACTAGGGAAGGATGGGACGCCTAAGTGAGTGACCACATACAGGTGGGTCCATGTGTTCACATATGTACAGAAATAACTCTAGTTCAGAATCCACAGCTGTCATCTCTCAGAGTCAGAGTGGCCTTAGTTTACATTTGTTACTATTTACTTTTTAGGGGCGTATGTCTTTAACTATAATGTGTGTGTCAATTACCTGAGGATCTTATTAAAATACAGATCTTGATTCAGAGGTGGGGCCAGAAACTCCATATTTCTAACAAGTTCTCACTCAGGTAACATCTATGCTGCTAGCAAGAGGATCAGACTTTTAAAAGCAACTTTCTAGTACTACAAAATTACTGTTTGGGAAACATGCCTCTCTCTAGGTTAGCTCAGAAAGAAAATGCTAACCATAGACTATTTAGTCCCCAAGAGACAAAAATATAGAGAACCTAATTAAAGAAAAGCAGAAAGGAACTTCTCTGGGGAGAAATGACTGGACTTTCTTAACTGGTAATAAGCCTAATTTATAAGGACTTAAAATAGAATTACTCCTAAGTGCTGACCTGTGTGCAGCTTTGGAAAACTTTGTCATTCTGGTAGAATTATGAAACACATATTCCTACATTTAGTATTTACAACTCTTGGGGCATGGAGGAAGCATTGCTGACTCCGTAGCAACAGCACTAATGAGGACCCATTTCTTCCTTTTCATCATCTTGCTTGTTATCAAACTAATTTTGTTTTGTTTTTGTTTTGTTTTGTTTTCTGGTTTCCCCTTCTGAAGTTTCCCCTCCTTGCCACCCACCTCCACCTCATGCCTCCACATCCGGCTCAGTGAGTAATATGCCCATGTGATCTTCCCTCCTACTGCTCCTCCATTGTCCCACCACCCTGAGAGGGGACAGGGCCACCCAGAGCTCTCACCCCACTTAAACCTTCAGCCTCAAAAGGATGCTCTGGAAACCTTACAGAACTCTGCACTGCAGACATTATGTATCATAGCTGTTACTATGCACATCTCTTTAGGGACCTGCAGGTGAGTGTGGGGGTGACTGAAAAAGGCAGGATTTGGGCATTTCTGTGCCCTTTGGCAATCTTCAGACAATAAGTGGCATGATCTATCACTGTCCACAGCATTTACCTTCCCAATCCACAAAAATGGCAAAAGAACAAACCTGGCCTTTTCCTTCCAGTTTTTTGTGTTCTTTAAGAAGTTGTTCCACACACATCACACTGTCTCCAATGTCTGTAAACTCTGCTTGCTCTGCCAACAAGTTGTCCAGGGCAAGCTTAACCTGCATGACAAATTAGAACAGTCCAGAAATAAGCCGATGAGCACCCATCTGGAGGTAGAGGTTTGCTATATGCTAAGAAAACTTGAAAATCCAAAAAGAATTCAGAACAAATGTATTTATATTACCGCTCATTAACTTTCAGATTAATCTGGGGGTAGGGGTGGGAGGGTGCTGAGACACATGTACATGGAATATTAAAGCTATTAATACATTCAACAGATTATCAATAAAAAAGGAAGATAAACCATTACTGAAATACCAGGTATGCCAACAGGAAAATGGGATTCTAGAACATTTCTACCACACTGAGAAAGTGGGAAGATGTCTATAAGGAAGAAAGGTTTAAGAAGGAGGCTGGATTAGGGGGAGAAGGGAAGCCCAGAGTTCAAGGTGCAAGAGAGAACCGGAAGTCGCTGAACCATATAGGGAAGCTCTATTAAACAAGAAAAGAACACCTCACAAAAATTCTGCTCAAAGTGCTGTAGTTGTAGGCATTTGTTAAGCTTCAGATGATGCTTGGACCAAAACCGACTAAAGGCTTTTTCTGTTTCATCCAACTGATCTAGTAACCTGTCAAGAAAGAATAAGAAAGTGACATTGTAGCTAACATTCATTTCCACAAGGGTCTATAGAGACTTATGTAGATAACACCTATGTTTTCAGTCAGTTATAAATTGTGGTAATGTCCTTGTTATGAAAGTCTGTGGTCACTTATGACTCTCATGGTTCAGCTAGCTCTCATATTTTCTGTTTTTCAATCAGGACACCCTCAGGATTAGGTAGAAACTTCACTTCAGTTTTTTGGGTTTTTTTATTATTGTTAAATTTAATAGGGCACTTCAGTTTTTAAACATGCCCCTGGTAACCTTACATTTGTGTTTTTCTTTGATGAGTGTGCAAAGTACAGCACTCAGTCTTTCATAAGAGGAGGGAATGGCATTCTCATAAAAACATCTCTGTAGCTGGATGCCAGGTGAGTACTATTCTTTTTTTTGTCTCAAGTATTCTTCTTTCTTGACCATACCAAGACCCAAGAGTAGCTGTTCTAATCTGTCCTTGGTTGTTTCAGATCATTTAGTTCTAACCTTTTCCCAAAAAAAGCACACTCTACCTTTGCTTACCTTTCCATAGTAGCTACATTCTCAAGTTCATTGGGATTGAGTTCACTGGTAGAATTTTTGATTGTTGGTTCTTGAAAGCACAACAGCAACATGGCCCCTTGCTTTCCAAGTAATTTCAGCTCATCCTAGAAAAAGAAAAATATAGTCTGTCTTAATAAATAATTAACAAAAAAAGTTCTTGGTAGAGTAGGGGTAAGGAGAATGTTAGATGGGCATATCTTTCATTTAGAAAATTAAATGCTAAAAAAATCAAGCTGCAGTTTTATAAAATCAAATTATTAATAGGCAATACACACATATGATACAAAATTCAAAATATACAAAAGGGCATATATTGGAATAAGCAAGTCTTTTATCCCTGGCCCATCTACTTTCCCTCTCCAAAAGCAACAAACATTAAATTTTGTGTGTATCTCAAGTTGCTATTGTAAATAAAAGAAAAATTAGTTAATAAAAACTGGTTCTAATCCAAGATAGTAACCATAAATAAGAAAATGACAGATATTGGGATTTCTGGTCAAGATGGTGGAGTAGGTAAATGCTATGCTTGCTTCCTATCATTACCACATAAAAATTACAACAAACTACAGGACAATTATTATTGAGAATTGCCAGAAGTCTAACTGAACCAAAGCCCTACAAATAAGGACATACTGAAGAAGCCACCTTGAAACTAGTAGGAGGTGCAGATGGGGAATGGGCTGGTCCCATACCCATGTGTGACCATTAAAAATCAAGAGGGATATTGCAGCAGCAGAATTGCCCCTAAAGGAGCAAAAGTTCCAGTGCTGGAGAGAGAAGTCCCTGTAACTTCTAGCTATGAAAACCGGCAGAGATTGTGGTTGAGTGACATGAAGGCAGCTACAGTCAGAGGCACTCCTCTTACAGGGTCTGTTCATGAACTTACTTATTGATGGATTTACTTGTTCTGAGCCCCAGCACTGGAGCAACAGCTTGAAAGGTGTCTGGACATACAGGGAAGAATTAAATTGTCTGGCTTCAGGGCAAGGTATGGTGAGTGGGAGATAGCTTTGTCCCTGACAGAGGAGCTGGCGGAAGCCATTGTTTCTTTGTGGAGTCCTCCCTCTCCTGGTGTGCAGATGCAGGCAGACACCATATCTGAGTCTCCATCAACTTGGCTAACACAATTTGTTTGAGCCACCCCTGTGATTCCCTGAGACCCTGCCCCACCCAACTTTCAGGCACACCCAAGCTGCTCCTAGTGGCTTTCCCATACAAACTGCCTGTCTTGGCTCATGCTGCAGACCATCCTAAAATCTCTCAAAGGTTTACAAAACCCAGACAAGCAGCATCTGGCTTTTGTGTGTCCCATACCTCTTGCTAAGTAGCCCTAAGCCTAGCACTAGCCACAGCTGGCCTTGGTTTGCAGATTTGCTTCCCAAGGCACCTCCAAGCCCACTGTGGGTAGTAGCCATCTGTGACTGCTTTGTGGTTCATGCCAGGTGGTCCCCGGCAGGACACAGGCTATGGCTGAACTTGGCCTGCAGTAGGCCCACTCCCAAGAGGCCCCAGGTCTGGCACACCCAGTGGCCAGCTTCAGACCACGTTGAATCATCACTCAGCCACCTCCAATGATGACACACCCAATGGGCAGACTGGGTGGGCACCAGAGCCCTGTTAGAGAAAATCCTGCTCCATACGGTTAGCCCCTGCAATACAATTCCTCCACTGTAATCACAGCCAGTCCTCACAGCCAATCAGTCCATGGGTCAATCCCTCCCATTGATGTGCAAACAGGAACCAAGGCTCAACTACAACAGGAGGGCACACACAACCCACACAAGGGACACACCTTGAGCACCTGGCTCAGGTGACCAGTGAGACTGTGCCACTGGGCCTCACAGCATTACCTACTACATAGGGCCATTCAACTAAGACCAGGAGGCATAGCAGCCCTACCTAATACATAGAAACAAACACAGGGAGGCAGCCAGGATGGGAAGACAAAAACATGACTCAAGAAAAAGAATAGAGCAAAGCTACAGAAAAAGAACTAAACAGTAATGGAAACAAGCAATCTACTAGACACAGAGTTCAAAACACTGGTTATAAGGATGTTCAATGATCTCAGGAAGAATTTCAACAAAGAGATAGGAAACATAAAAATGGAGATTAAAAAAACAAAAACAAAAAGAACCAGTCAGAAATAAAGAATACAATAACTAAAATGAAGAATACATTAGAGGGAATCAACATGAAGTAGAAAATTAAATCACTGATTAATAAGGCAGCAGAAAACATTCAAACAGAACAGAAAAAAGAACCAAAAAAAAAAAAATTGAGAATAGTTTAAAGGGCCTCTGGGACAACATTAAATGTACCAACATTTGCATCATAAGGGTACTAGAAGAAGAGAGTGAGCAAGAAATTGAAAACCTATTTAAAGATACAATGACAAAAAGTTTCCCTAACCTGGTGAAGGAAATAGACATACAAGCCTAGAAAGCACAGAGAGTCCCAAAAAAGATGAACCCAAAGAGGCCACACCAAGACACATCACAATTAAAATGCCAAAGGTTAAAGACAAAGAAAGAATCTTAAAAGCAGTTATTTACCTACCAGGGAGCTCCCATAAAACTGTCAGCTGATTTCTCAACAGAAACTTTGCAGGTCAGAAGGAATTAGCAGAAAATATTCAAAGTGCTGAAAAGCAAGAACTTAAACCAATATTACTCTACCTGGCAAAGCAATCATTTAGAATTGAAGAACACATAAAGAGTTTTCCAGACAAGAAAAAGCTGAAGAAGTTCATCACCATCAAACCAATCAATCTTAGAGAAAGTTCTTTAAGAAGAAGAAGAAAAAAAGATCAAAATAAAAAAATAAAATGGCAATGACTATGAACAATTACTTTCAATGTAAATTGATCAAATGCTCCAATCAAAATATAGGGTGGATAAATGGATAATAATATAAGACCCTTACATATTCTGCCAACCAGAGACTCACTTCAGATCAAAAGACAAAGAGACTGAAAGTAAAGAGATGAAAAAAAGATATTTTGTGAAAATGGAAACAAAATAAATAAACAAAGAAGGAAAGAAAGAAAGAAAGAAAAGAAAAGAAAAAGCTGAAGTAGTACTACTTATACCAGATAAAACAAATTTTAAAACAAAGGCTATAACAAGAGGACCTAGTAATCCCACTTCTGGGTATTTATCCGAAGAAACCAAAAATGCTACCTCAAGGGAACATGTTTGTTCCTATGTTCATTGCAGCATTGTTTATGATGGCCATGATGTGGAAGCAGTCTGGGTGTCCATTGATGGATAAATGGATAAAGAAGTGGTGGTGGGAAAGCCAGGACGGCTCAGCGGGTTGAGCGCTCGCTTTGAGGCCATGAGGACCGAGGATCGAATCCCGGCTCCGGCCCAGGCAGGACCCACGTGCTGAACTGGGGAGTTCCCACAGTTCGGTTCTCTAACTGTCTCTGTCTCTGTCTCTCTCTCTATCTGTCAAAAAGTAAAATAGAAATAACTATGCACTGA